>JAVSCE010002276.1:0-124676 GCA_032199065.1 Smutsia gigantea
GGTATTTGGATGGTCTGCTTTCTTTGCTATGATTTTATTTTCTCTGGTGACATTTTTTTAGCCTTAGGTGTACTTCCATCTAGAGCAGTCCATTTAAGATATCCTGTAGTGGTGGTTTATAAGAGGCAAACTCTCTCAACTTTCGTTTGTCTGGAAATTGTTTAATCCCTCCATCATATTTGAATGATAATCGTGCTGGATACAATATTCTTGGTTCGAGGCCCTTCTGTTTCATTACGTTAAATATATCATGCCATTCTCTTCTGGCCTGTAAGGTTTCTGTTGAGAAGTCTGATGATAGTCTGATGGGTTTTCCTTTGTAGGTGATCTTTTTCTCTCTAGCTGCCTTTAATACCCTGTCTTTATCTTTGATCTTTGCCATCTTAATTATTATGTGTCTTGGTGTTGTCTTCCTTGGGTCCCTTGTGTTGGGAGATCTATGAGCTTCTGTGGACTGCGAGACTATTTCCTTCCCCAGCGAGGGAAAGTTTTCAGCAATTATTTCTTCAAAGACACTTTCTATCCCTTTTTCTCTCTCTTCTTCCTCAGGTACCCTATACGAATATTGTTCCGTTTGGATTGGTCACACAGTTCTCTTAATATTCTTTCATTCCTAGAAATCCTTTTATCTCTCTCTGCCTCAGCTGCTCTGTACTCCTGTTCTCTGTTTTCTATTCCATTAACAGTCTCGCATCTCATCCATTCTGCTGTTAAGCCCATCGATCGCTTGTCTGATTTCTGTATTGTCTTTCTCAGTTCCCTCACTTCCTCCCTCAGCTCTTGCACATTTCTCTGTAGGTCCATCAGCATGGTTATGACTTTTATTCTGAATTCTTTTTCAGGGAGGCTGTGCATTTCCATCCCTTCAGACTCCCTCTCTGGGGTTGTCTGGTTGATTTTGGTCTGAACCATATTCCTCTGTCTTTTCATGGCTATATAATTGGTCACTGATAGTTGCCACGTATGTCAGCTGGGCTCTTTAAGACTTTAAAAAGAGAAGAAAAAAAAGAAAGAAAGAAAGAAAGGAAAAAAGAAAAAAGAAAGAAAAGAAAAAACAAAAACAAAAAAAAACAAAAAAAATGCCCACAGGACGTAGATTCTGTGGGAATGCTCTAGGTGGCGCTATTGCCCCACTATTCCACAGCTGTGACTGTGCCGCTCCGCAGGGCCCTTTATCGCTCTGGCAGGGGTGGGAACGAATAGGAGGTTGTTGATCTCAGTGAGAAGTGTTAAGTATGGCTACGCTTCCTCAGTCGCCAGCTAAGGCGTCTGAAACTCCCCAGGACTCCCAGCCTGCTGGGCTGAGTGTGCTGGGGTGATCCGGCTCCTCCGCTGGGCTCCTGTCTCTTTAAGACCGCTGAGGAAAGCGCGCACTTTTTTTTTTCCTTCCCGGAGCCGGCTGCAAGCCCCCTGGCGCGTTCCCCGCTCAGATCCTGCCCCTCTGTCTCTCCAATCTCCGCTGCACTGCGCAATGTGGGTCAGCGCTCCCCGCGCAGATCCCCGGGGCTGGCTACTTCGCGGGGTGCACTTCCACTCCCTCCCGGCTCTGAATCCTCTCCTCCCGCCGGTGCGCTGGGGTGGGGGAGGGCTCGGGTCCCGCCGGGTCGCGGCTCCGTATCTTACCCGCCTCTTGGGGTGCCGAGTCCTCTCGGGTGTAGCTGCACGCTGTGCGCTTTCCTGTGTATTCTCGTCTCTCTTTTAGGAATAGATGTATTTTCTGTGTTTTCGTAGATAAATATAGTGTTGGGAGGAGATTTCTGCCGCCCTGCTCACACCGCCATCTTCCCGGAAGTCTCTCGTAAGTTCCATTTAAATGATATTTATATACTGTGTCTTTGGCATTTTTAGACTAAATAAAATGGAGGGTAAGTAGGGTCTGGCCCGAGGAGGATTGCCCCTGGGAAAGTTCATTCTGGATTCAGTGAGATCAAATAACAACAACAGAAGGTTGAGGGTAAAATGGTTTACACTAAAATGTATTCTCAGGGTGGCAGGTCGAGTGCTGGAATCAAGTCTACCTCTGGCGCAGGCTGCAAGCCCATCTCAGTCTCTGCCTCGGGGCAGAGCATTGCGCAGAGCTCTTTATATAGTAACACTGACGAGGACAGCTTATTGACCCTGGGAGTGGAAGCAGTAGCCTCACAGTAGGCCAATTACATCATCAAGCAGATTAGGGTCCGGGGAGGATTCTGGCCCCGGGAACTTCCATTTTCCCTATAGTTGCTGACTCAATCCATGTAAGAAAAGGAGCCCTTAGAATTCTTGGAATGTGGAGGTAAGTAATCAGTTCTTTTCTGAAGCAGTCAGTGAAAGATTACCCAAGGACATTTGAGGATCCCACGGAATTTTAAGAGCTATAAGCTTTGCAAATCTATAGTACTGAAAGTGAAAGGAAGACCTAGAGATTTTTCATTTAAAACAACATAGGAAAATGAAGGGGGAGGAGTAACTGTCAAATTTTAATTTGAGATCTGTCCCGAAGTGGTTGTAGTCCTTTAAATCTTGCTCTAAGATACATTATACCTTAATTTAAAAGGTATTTAAACATTCTTTTAAGTGCCAATATTGGTAAACATTATGTTTTTAGTTTTAGTACGTTTTATTCGATTAATAAAAAGTTTAACTAAATGGAAAAATGCTGTGTGTGCTATCACCTCAGTCAACCTGGAGTCTGGGAAGTCCCATCCTTGGACCACAAAACTTAGTGCAGGAACCCCCTTCATGTGCAGCAACACACACAGGAAAATAAAGGTCTCTCCTGAAGAGGTCTCATAAAACTAAGGATGGTGAGAAATGTCCCCAGGGCTTCAACATGGCTTTGAAACTCCCATCTAAACTCTTACCTTCTTGGCTGAGTAAACAAGTCACATTCTCAAGGCAAGTATAAGATATGATTCAAATAAACATCTACTGAGTTTCCGGGTTTACCTAGTATTTGCTGAATGTCTACTATGTACACAGGACTTGAGCATTTCTGGGGAAACAAAGATGACCAAGACATGGATCCTGATCCTCAGGGAAGTTACAGCTGCCAGACAAAAACATGTGTGCACAGACAGTGTCAAAGCCACAAGTAATGAGAGTTCTTCTATATTCAGAACCATCTTCTTTATGCTCAGAAGATGACTTCTAGATGGAAGGCTCAGGGATGAAGCACAGAGATGCTATCACTTAAGCGGGATCTTCACAAGCAGTTAGGGAAAGAGGCAGTGACACATGCGATGGAGTTTATTGGTTAAAACCAGAAAGTACAAACTGCAGCCCGTAGCCAAGTCCAGCTAGCATGTGTTTTGTTTGGCCCGAGCAATGTTTTTCTAAAAATTTGAATCAGTTGCCAGAATTTCAAAACTGAGATTGCAAACATATTTCTGGATTTTGCGACCTCTCTTCAAAAGATCAGATGTTAACATTGGGTCCACGACCCACATGGTAATAAGAGTCAGCTGGAGCTCTGCTGGAGATCTGCAGCAGCTGCTCACTTCAGTAAGGGCACCACACGCTCCACACAGCCAACTGCCGCATCCGTTACACATCCTGTGGGTCCCATGTGGGAGACTGTCTTGTGACTCCTGATTTTAAATGTGAGTGTGGGTCAGACCAGTGGTATGCTGGTAAGTGTTTAACAAGAGACTTTCTAAGGGAAAAAATGCCCTGAGTATAGCATCTGCCAATTTCTATGGTGTAAATACTTTCACCATGGCCAATTTCAAGCTATCAGCGTTACGCCACTGAAAGTGGAATTGGGAAGAGATGCGCACGATGGGCTCCCACAAGCTGCTGCCACCCAGCCCAGCTCACTGCTCAGTCACAGACCTGACTTCAAAGGCAGGCTCTCCTGAAGAAGTTTCTTAGCCTGGAAACACCGATGTCTTTCTGTGTAAACAAGGGGAAACAACTGCTGCCTCCAGTGCTATTGCAAAGTTTAAATGATTTCCCCAGGTCTTCCTATTCAGCAGCTTGCAAGTGGGCTGACTTGCTTAATCCCTGAGCTGAGTATTTTATGTCAATGCATTTTTTTTTAATTTCTGGAATTTGGTTTCTTTTTCTAAAATGTTCTGTCATTTTAACATAATATCTTGCTTTTGCCTTATGTGGGGTCATTACTTCCCTCATTGCTTTATTGAAGGTGCTCGAGTTATCCCTGTCCTTTATTTGTGTTCTTAGGGTGTGATATGTCTAGGGGTTCCCTCTGCACACACTCTGTTTCCCAAGCAGGCTTGTTTTCTACGGCAGTGGGAGGTCTGGCACGAGGGGTCCTCTTCAGGAGCTTTCCAGTAGGCGAGCCATTACCTTTCTAGCCCTCTGATGCTGACTCACGGGTCAGGATGCCCACCATGCCTGAGAAACGTGGCCCCAACTGCACGAGGCCACCTGGGGCTTACATTTCTGCAGAAGGTTCTCTTTCCTTCCCAGCCTGGAATGCAGAGCCCTTCCTTGCCACATTCCCAAGCAGGGAGTAGAACTTCCCTCCAGTGGTGACAGTCCTTAAGAGACCATGGCTCCATGCAGCGGCTCACTCCAGCTCCCACCAGGCCTGCACCCACGGTCTGCACCCCTGAGGGGCATTCTTGGTTCCCAGGCTCTCATTGGCTCTGGACTTAGCTTTGCTTCTGGAACCAGAGACTTCCTTCCAGACTTTTGGGTTTGCTACGAATTTCTGAGTTGACTTGATGTCTGCAAAGAGTACCTGAGATCTTGTAGGTGAAGAACTAGGACAGCCCCTGGCACACACCAGGTGCTTAGCCTCATGGAGGCAGGAAAGGCCGCGGTGTTTTCTGGTTGACAGGAGCACATGGCCATGAAGGGCGCCTGAAAAGGGGGGTTCCATCCGTACCATGGGTTGTGAGGGAGGCCATGCTCAGACTATATAGCTCGGCCTCCATCTAAACAAGGAGCTAAGGTATAGCCTCAGACAAGGACATGGTGAAGGGCTCTGAGCAGATGGAGGACAAGAGTGCTGCTTTGAGAATTTGGTTCTGGAGGCAAAATCAAGGTTAATTAGGAGCCTCTTGTCACAGTAAAAGGAAGAGGCTCGGGAATCTGAGTTAGGGGGCCAGGCGAGGGGACCAAAATGATGGACGAGACGCAGGATCACTCCTGCAGCCAGATGCGCTGTGGGCTCTCAACGGGAGCGCACACATATACACGGGTGCAGAAGCGAGGACGCTGAGAATTTGCTTAATGGTATTTTGGCTGAAGTCTGATCAGCAGATGAAGCTTGGAGCTGGGGCTGGTGAGGAAGCCAGTGCTACCTAAGGCTCAGCATGGACGTGGGGTGAGAGGCAGCCCCATTGGGCAGCCCTTCCACTGGCCTCTCTAGGTCTGTCCCCCGCCCTTCACCGACCTGTTCCTCGGGCAGGCTGACCTGCAGCCCACCATATTTCCCACCTTTAGAGTTCCTGCTGGGTTTGGGTAATAGGGAACCCAGCAGGACCCAGAAGAGGCGAGGAGCATGAGAGCTGGCATTTATGCAGCCTTCTCCCCCGGCCACGGCAGGCTGACTGCAGCCCTCAATGCAGCCTCCTGTCCAGAAGGCTCTCTGGTCTCTGATAACAGCCCCTGCCCCCAGCCATTCCGTAACTAGGCCCAGGTCCTGCGGTCTCCCTGCCATGTGCCCACAGCTTTGTCAATAGTCCCTGTCAGGCTTTTCAAGCTAAGAAAAGCCACAGAAATCGTTCTGACCAGCATCTGAATGTTACTGAAGAAGAAACCAGAACGAACAGAAAGTAGGTTGGTCGCAAAGGAGAGACTAGGTAGAACACAGGTGTCCTGGCTCTCCTTCCAGAGGACTCCATCCCACCCCCGAGCTCTGGACCCCACAGTGGTGGTACCATCCTTCCCAAGCCAGGGGGAGCCCAACGTGTGTGCACCTACACGCACATGCACATACACACAGATAGATGCACACTCACACATCACACACACATAGACGTAGACACACACACACCCACGTAGACATAGACACAAATGCAGACACACACACAGACATGCACAGACACACACACACACACACACAGATACATACACATAGACATAGAAACACACAGACTCACACATACACAGACACACACACATATAGATGTAGATAGACACACCTACACAGACACACACAGATACACTCATGCCACAGGATTCAGGTACAGTCAGGTTAAAGAGGTTATAAAAAGTCTTCCTGGGTAAATGAGACTTGGGAGCCCACAGGGCTGTGCTGAGAAGGAGAGCGTCAGCCACACCTCTTGCCCCCTGGTGCTGAGAGGCTTACGGACTGACAGCAGCGCACCTCAGGCCCCTCCTGTGCCAGCTGGCCACAGCCCCTTGTCCCGTCCCCGCGTCCTGTCCCCTCCTTCCCTCCCCGCCCCCAGAGTCCCTGCAGGCAAGCGCAGGGCAGTGGCTGTGATAACCATGCGGCCCAAATCCCAGAGAGGGACACACACGTCACCAAAGACCTACTAGGCGGGGGGGTGGGGGGGGTTCCAAGTAAAAAAGGCAGTTTGGTGAATGTGGTTCAGGTGCTCATATTCTGGACATCTCAGTGGTTTATGGGGGAAGGAGAATAAAACATGGGATACTGGGATTGTACCCAAAAATTCAGAACTTGCTGGAGGCAGGACCCAGGGAGTTGCAAAGGGGAAAGGAGGTGTTAAAACAAGGCTAGAAGAATCCTGTTTCTTTTTTAAACCTTAGAGATAGTTCTGTAGATAATTGTGTTTCATTACATACACGTCCCAGGGCTGACCCGGTACAGAATATTCTGCCGTCAGAATTTCCGTTCCACCCACATGCTTTCAGGCGTCCTGAGAGTCCGAGATCTGCCTGCACAAGGGAAATCCTAGCAGAATAAAGAGCAGCCCAAGAATTGGACAGCAAATTTATTTTTTAAGTTAAAACACATGAACACATGAAAGATTATATTCCACACACAGTGACACATCCCCCTTCTCGATGTCCAGTGTCCTTCACGTTTGTGATCAGCTCTGTCTGGGTGACTTCCCGGCTCCCCTAGAAGTCAGAAGCTGACCTGGAACTGGGACTCAAGGGCAGGACTCCAGCAGGGAGGGCGGTGGGGGGACACAGGGGAGCCGGTAACTGGTGAGCCTTCAGGCGGGCGGCTGAAGCAAAGGCCTGTGGGCAGCCCCACCCCGAAGCATCCCGCAAAAGCAGGGGGTGGAGGCATTTCGGGGTCCTGTGGAGCCAGGATGTGTCTGTCCTCGGGCACTTCTTGTGGGCCATGGGTGGGCTGCAAGGTTCGCCATCACTGGGGGACAGGCTTGGGAGGCAATGTGCCCTTCAACACGGGTGCAGAGTCTGGTAGACGGAGGCTGGCCATAATGCCCTGTTTCCAGAAAAACAGGCCTGACGGGAGAGTGTTCTGAACACGGGCTATGAACACCCAGCCAGAGACTGGGCCCTGGCTGAAGCAGAACGCCGTGCCTGGGACCCAGAAAGGCAGACCTTCAGTCTGGCTGGAGGCCCTGGGTCACCACAGGGAGGGGCAGAGAAGGGTACACAGACCGGAGCCTCCAGAAACTCCGGAGTGACCAAGACCGCCTCCTTTAGGCTCCAATTACTGGAGCCTTTCCTTCCTTTCAGGCGCTCATAGCAGTGTTCAGTGAAGGGCAAGGAAGTCTACCTGACTGGACCGCACGGTGCCCGCACCGACCCAGGGCCAAGGTCAGGCCAGACACGTCCTCAAGCGGAGTGCCTGGACCGCAGCAGGACAAGCATTTGGCTCAGAGGACTGTCTTCACTAGACGTCGGAAACCCGCTTTTCCCAGGGCCTTCTTAATAGGGGGGAAAGGAAAGGACAAGGGGCAGAAAATGGCCGTTGAGGCCAAACGGAAAGAAAGGCAGAGAGGATGAGACCGAGCGGCCACCACAGAGCTCATTCTCCTCCGAGATGGCTGCTGAGGGGCCCTGAAGCTCGGCTTGAGGGAAGCACCCTTTTGTGGGAAAAGCTATTGTTCAGGAACCTTTTATGACTTCACAGCTCTTTAACTAGAGGAATTTTAACAAGGGAAGTTTCCATCAAGGTTTCTTTATGAAGTGGGCGAGCTGAGTTCACGCTGTGCCTCCCCCACATGGATGCTTTCTCCTCATCTTCCCTATTTTTCAAAAAGAGAGAGAGAGAAAAATAGGGAGTTGGTTTAGTGAAGGACAGTTTTAAAGAGAGAGAGAGAGAGAGTGGAATTACATGTGAGGCTCGGGATCTGGCCTGAGGTTTTCTCCCAAGTGCAGGACCGGGAGACCCAGGGTGAGGCAGGCCCCTCAGCTTTTCCACAGCCCTTGCTGCAGGAACTAATTATTCCTCTTCATTTAAATGTTTCTGGGGACAGGATTTGAAAAAAAAAAAACAGTTTTTCAGGATTAAAGGGACCCAAGCCCTTACATGGGGAAACTGAAATCCCTCAGTGACCCCCAGCAAACACCAGGCTCAAGGAGCTCTGTCAACCCCGGAGGCCACCGCCCAGCCCTCCACTGCGGTGCCTCCCTGGAGTCCTGCGTCCGTTAGCACTCCCCTTAAGAACCTGTAGGAAAACGGCCCGTCCAGTGGCTGGGTCCATGGCAGAAGGCAACGTCTGGACTTGGGTCTGCGATGTCTATGTGACCGAAAGCAAGCCACGCCTGCCCCTCAGAGCCCTGGGGTCTCCGCTTGTAAATGAAGTCATGGTGCTGACCCCATCTCAATATACACGAAAGTCGAAAGTCATTGCAGAGGAAAAGCTCTTAAGCAAAACTCCTTACCCAATAAAGAAACGGCAGCTGCTCACCTCAGGACTGTCTGCAGGCTCAGGGCCTCATGACGCCAAGTGGGGAATCGTCCTGTACAGCAGAATCCTTTCAAAGCTTATTTTTGGTCCCCGAGTTTATACAGATATTGTGGGCTCCCCAGCAACATGCAGACCACTGCCAGTGGCCACAGCATGGGACAGCAGAGGTCTAGGGGCGGCCTCGCGTAAGACACCCTGACTCTGAAAGGCTGCAGAGTTAAGTAGCTGGTAAAGCAGTTTCCCCATCTGCCTCAGTGTTCACCCGCCCTGGGGCCCTTCATGACCTGCGACGAACAGTGAGCACCCACAGCGGGGGGCAGTCTCGTGGGCCTCATAAGGAGCTACCCCGTGAGCCAGTTACTGCTCAGGAAAGGAGGTTTGTTGGTTCCCTGGCTGAGAAGGGGGGAGCTGGACGCAGGGCTGAGAAATGACCACAGAGGAACTAGCAGAAAAGAAGATGGAGGCAATAGCCCCAGCCGGCTGGCCTTCTCGGAACATGAATATCCCGGCCGACAGAGCAGGGCTTGGAAGGGTGACATCACAGTCTCCCTAGCCACCCGCCTGTCCCCTCCCCACAGATAGCCACACGAAGTGGACTTCCAGCCACAGGGCTCCGTTCAGACAACACACATCCATGTGTGCCCCACAGAGTACAAAGACATATAGGGCCAACCTGCCTCTTGGGACTTGTTATCTAGTTGGGTAGATAAAGAAAATGCATCATATCAGCCTGTAAACAGTCAATAATCAGACTAAGAATTCAGAATAACCAAGAAAGGCTTCGTAAAAGAGGGGGCATGGGCTGAGCTTGAAAGAAGGGCAGGAACCCAGCCCTGGGAGGCTGCTCCAGGCAGAGGGAGTGGCTCACGCGGGGGCTCGGAGGAGGAGAGGGCAGGAGGCGGGCTGCCGCTGAGGGGAGGCGGACCCCTGGCCACCACGGAGGCCAGCCGGCTGCACGACCGTCATCAGTGCTGGGGGCCCTCCGAGTGGAAACATGGCCAAGCTCTTCCTCACCTGCTGCCCTCAACCCCTGCTGCCCTCAGGAGAAGAGTCACTGTCCCAGGATTCCCAGACAGGATCCAGACAGTTCCCTCTGCCTACGCCACACACCCAGAGCTCGGTAACACTCTCCGCCTGGGACCTGGGGGGAACGTCAGCTCGGCAGGAACCCGCTGGGAAGTCCGGTGCAGCTGCTCTGAAGAGGAGGACAGAACGGCCACAGCTGCCACAGAAGGCAGCTGTCGCTCCATGTCCCGGAGGCCCCTGGGTGTGCGCATCTCGCCTACATTTTAAGAAGGTACTGTGGGTTTCACTTGGTTTCCGAAGCATTTTCTGCATAAGGACAGGAACTCATGCTGCCATGGGGACAAATTATGGCAGGTGCTTCTCTTGAGCCCTCTGGTCTCCTCTCTTTTAATTGTTCACCACATCACAAGCCACACTACACCTAAATGTCACAAAATAGAAGCATCCACGGTGGAGCTTCTCAGCCTTGTCGCCACTGACATGTGGAGCCAGATCATCCTTTGTCAGAGAGGCGGCCCTTGGAGCCTTGGATGTCAATGGCCTCCACGGCCAGTTGCACACTGTGACAATCAAAAATGTCTCCAAACATCGCCAAATGACCCATGGGCCAAAACACTCCCTTCAGGAACCCCTGTTCTTTGGGAGGTCCTGTCTGAAGGCAGCCATTGCCAGCCAGCCAGGAGCATGAGGTCCGAGGACGAGCTCTGCACGGAGGTCAGGACATGAGCTCAGGGGACAACCAGACCAGACCCTGGCTGGAATTGGCACCTGCGTGACCTTGGGCAGGTCGGTCCACCTGCTCTCACCTGTAGCACTGGGATGCCCTCATCCAAAGGCACTGATGAACACCAGGAGCTGTTTTCCTGGCACTGCAATAAAGACAGAAATATTTTAGATTGTGTGTTTCGGGAGAATATTCCCAGGGGCAGGGAATGTTTGCCTGTTTGTTTTCTCTTTTTCTTTTTAAATCAGAGCCCCACTTTGGAGGCACAACAAAGAAAACTTCTCTGCACGCTGTTCTGGTGGTCAGACCTCCTCGCGTTTTCCCTTTTCAGAGAGTTTCCCTCTTCCTTGTCCCTTAGAAAGGAGTGGCCAGTGGAGACCAAAGTCAAAACCCTGCTGGTCAGCTGAAGGCCAGGGGAGGCTGCCCCTCACTCCAGGGCTGCCACGGGGCTTGCCTGAGATCACAGCCCTCCCCAGGCTGCTGGCCCCCCATGTGTGACCCAGGCCTCGGGCCCCTCCTTATCAGGATGGCAAATTGCCTTCAGTGACTGCCCCTCGGCATGTAAGGCACATGCGTGTTCCAAAATGCCACTTCTTTCCTTTGCTTTGTGACGACTCCCCCCCTTTCTAAGTGACGCTCTGTCAACTTCCACAGCCCTTCACTGCCATGTTGAAAATACCCAGTGGCACCGATCAGGAACTTTCGGGCTTCCCAACATGACACGGAAATCTGGAAAACCGGACGTGGCAACCGCACTCTAATTTTATGACTCTGACTTTATTGCCAGCACAGAGGCAATAAAGAGAAATAATAAACGAAACAGCATGCAGAGCTCCAGAGACAGCAGCCAGACCCAATCTGCCCCAGGCTGCATGAGGCACTAACCTTGCTGGGCAGCCGCTTGCTCTGTCCAGGGAGGGGAATGAGATGCTCCCCGCCTTCCAGGTGGCCTCACAAAGAGGTGCTGCCTTCCCGAGGCCGTGCCCAAGTCAGCAGCAGGTGATCCTGCCTCAGAAATGCGAAGGCAAATGAAAAAGGTGTGGATTCTCAAAATCATGACCTGGTGAACAGGATATTCAAACAGATAAAATTGAAAGTTTATTATTTGCGGTATGTGTTAATTCACAGTACAACTGTTCTAAGTGAATTGATTATCAAGTTTCCGTTAGTAATTTTAAGGGTTTGTTTCACTAAGTTTTTACAAGGGGAAAAGATCCATCATATCCTCATACAAAATCCTTTATGGAGAGCATTTGGTAAATTCAATTTCCATCTCTGGGTTTGGTTCCCTGATTCGTGGAATTATATGAATCACAAAAAGAGCAGCAAAAATCTAAGGTCCCAGTACCTAGAACAATTAGCAATCAACTGATATCTCTCTTTTTTAGGTTTCAGAGTTATTTCTTTACGATGTTCTGCCTACATTAAAGCTATTTATATCCACATATCAATAACAATGTGTATCTCACAGGGGCATGGTAAGTGTAGACCCAAGAAATGGGAAATCCACGTTATTGATTTCAATGTCTTAAAATTTCATGTAACCCTCAACACTGCTAACTATTAAATATTCCACTATGAAGAAAAAATAATAAACTCATAGAATAAGGGGTCAGATTTGTGGTTACCAAAGGTGCGGAGTCGGGAGGGGCGTATAAGAGAAAGGTATAAACTTCCAGTCACAGGATAAATAAGTACTAGGGATGTAAAGTGCATGATGGCTGCAGTTAACCCTGTTGTACGATACACAGGGAAGGTGTCAAGACAGTAAATCCTAAGAGTCCTCATCTCAAGGAAAAATATTATTTCATATCTTTGCTTTCTCTTTTTATTTAATCTATGTGAGATGATGGATACTAAGTAAATTTACTGCAATGATGATTTCATAAACCATATAAGTCAGACCATTGAGCTAAAACACCTTAAACTTATCCAGTGATGTGTGTCAGTTATATCTCAATAAAGCTGGAAAAAATATCTGAATGGTTCCAACTTGGAAACAGAGAACAACAGAAAATCGAGATAAAACTAACAGAAATACATGCACACACATACATATATGAATATGCTTGAAAAGTCCATCTAATAGCCATGTTATTTAACAGTTAGTAACAAAGTATAAGAGAGATTAAATATGAAAATACCAAAGGGTAGCCACTGAATTCTGGAAAGTGGAGATCTGCAGCTCCATTATTGGTCTCCACCTGCTGGCAGCCCCTCATGCTCGTTAGAGGTTAGGCGGAGTGACCAACAGTGACAGGGCCTCAAACTGAAGGACTTGGCCGATCACCGGGCGAAAACTGTATGGCCCCTCAGCTCACCCCTCGGCCATCCCCCCGTGTCCCCAGGCTCCTCACCTTTGGAAATGAGGATAAGACCCCCACAGCCAAGTTAAGAACCAGTTATAAAATATAAATGAAGTAAAGGGAACCCAGCCCGCACTGCCACCAGACAGCCACGAGGAATCCTCATAAGGCATCTGCCCGGGAGCACGGTGCCCCCATCCCCATTATCGTTTTGTCCAAGAGGTTTATCTCTTTTCTTTGGGGTTTTCTTAAACACTCATTTATATACTCATTTTGGGAGAAGCAAAAGCAGGGGTCACCCTTCCAGCCCAGAGGCCTGGGCCAACAAGACTTTTTCCTTTCACAAACTTACATTATGAATAAACACTACAAATTTTGATATCCTTTATTTGGAAGTATCACCTACATTTCTGTCGCAGAATGGAATCAGTTCTCAAAACCAAGATGGCGTGGAAGCCAGAACCAGCTGGGGTCTCAGCAGCCCTGGAGTGAGCATTCTGCTGTTTCTGATTTGTGGCCTAAGACATTAGCCTTCCATGGCGGCCGAGGGGCTTTTAAACACATGGAGCTGTGTTTTCCTAGAAAGTCCCTGAGGAAATGATCCTTGGAAGCCTTTGCCTGAGGGCCCTCCAGACGAGCCGGAGCCACAGGGCAGGCTGGTGCCCTCCTTGGGCCCTGGTCATACCCCTCATGCCGGCCAGGGTTGAAGGACCGGGCTTACGCAGACAGAATGCTGGCACCCCGAACTTTGGAGCACTGGAGTCTATAGTAAGGAGACCTGGGGATCCCCGAGGCCTTGTGTAGCCATCCATTCTATTCCCTGCGGCATCCTTGAGAGGAAATACAGGCCTCTGAATTCTCCACTCCTTCCGTACTCCCAAGGGTTTATTTAGGACACCGTGGGACCCAAAGACAGATCTTGCTCGGGTCTAACTAAAATGCTGCCCTTCCCCACTTTGGATTTACCTGCAAGTTGAGACCCTCCATGTCAGGCTGTGTCGGCCCATCCCTGCCGCCCTACACTCTGGTTCCAGGTGATGGTGAGAGGGGACTCTGTTTCCCTGGTGTCCAGTCTAACAAAGGATCGCATTCTCCAGGCTCCCCAGCACAGCTTCTGCCCCAAGGATGGGGAGAAGAAGAGAGGCAGGGCCTGTGGAAACAACAGCTCGTTCTGCTAATGGTCACTCCTTAAAAACACCCCAAAACCTAGTGGCTTAAAACAACAGCCGTTTTGCTGTTTCTCGTGATCTTACGGGTGGCCAGGGCTCAGCAGAGCCATTCTTCTGTCATCAGGCAGCCACAAAGGTCACTCTGCTGCATCGAGGGGCACACAGCCGCACTGTCATGCCTGCACCGAAGGCTGGGCTCCCCTGCGGCTGTCACCCAGGTGGCTTCTGCGGCCTGACTGACTCAGGAGAGCTGCACCCCCCTCGCGGTAGCTCGGCCCCCAGGAGTGCGTCTCCAGCTGCGCCGCTGTCCTGCAGTCAGCCTCCGTGGCCCCGAGCACCCGTCCACCGTGCTGGAAGCAGTCAGAACCTGCCCAGACTCGAAGGTTGGGGACGTGGATCCCACCCCCGTGTGAGGAGGTGCGTCTGAAATCTGCACGAGGCCTTGTCTGCTACCCCCTGGAGCTGCTCCCCCAGAACCCTGGGCTCTCTGGTTTCCTCCGTGGCTGCAGCACCCAGAGCTACCTAGCCTCCATCCCCTGGGGAGCCCCTGGGAGGGCCCCGCTTCCCACCCAAGCACGACCTGCGGGTGTGTATCACCAGAGCCTTGCACCAGGCTCTTTGTCAGAAGGGCAATTTGGCAAAGCTTGTCCAAAGCCCTCTCAACACATGCTAATAAATGAGTCTCTTATTCCGCAGATGGAACACCTCCATGACTTCCCATCACACGCAGAATAAACCCAAACTCCTTACCTCAAACCTGTACAGGCCCTGGCTGGCCTGGCCCTGCCCTCCTCCCAGCTGTCTTCCTTGTCACTCTTCCCCACTCGTCCCTCCAGCCACACTGGCCTTTGTTTTCTCCAGCTCACCAGGCTCACTGTCCCCTTGAGGCCTCTGCACCCCTCGCAGCTCCTGCGGGGCACCCCACTGCTGACGCGGCCGTCTCCTGTGAACCCTTCCGGTCCCTACCACATGTCAGGAGCTCAGGCCGCCTAGTTTGTTTACTCCTTTACTTGCATCACCCTGTTCTACTGACATCACACAGATTGACAATCACCCCATTTACTAAGGCTGATCTACACGACAACAGTGTGCCTATATTCCTCGCACTCAGCTCGTGTCCTGACACGTGGATGGCACTCACCTAACACTGGCTGAATGAATGAATGAAAACAAAATGACATTATTCACCTGCTGGGCTTCTCAGCCCCACTGTCAGGACAGTCCCCTTGGGCTCAGTGTAAGACTCCACAGAACTGGATCAGTCTCCACCCCGAAATCACTCAGACGGAGCTCATCCAAGCTGCTGTGCCTAGACTCAGACAGCCGGGATGCTGGGCAGTGCCCCAGGACCAGGGCGCACATGTCCCAGGAAACGCCTGGACAGCCATTCGCACGCCGATACTCCTTACCTCAGCCAGTAGGAAATCTGGCCTTTGCTGACAACGCACGCACCGCATTGGCCAAGGGATCCCATTGCCAAGAAGGCCGGTTAACCTTCTACCCCTCACAAGGGGCCGTAGAGCAGGGCCAGCCCGGCTGCACCTACGTGCACTTACTCCATCTGGGCAGGCCACCCAGCATCTCAGCTTCCTCAGCTACAGGAACATAAAATGAGAATTAAAACACATGTAAGGGGCTTAGAATATTGCACGGCCCCTAGTAAGTGGTCAGTATCAACCGACCATTAGCCTGATTTTCAAAGCTGTGCACAACCCACCCCCACATACATACACTGATAAAAACCTTCCATCCTTTGCCCATAGCTGATCCTGTCCCCGAGCCAGACTGGTCTTCTCCCAGCCTGAGAGAGCCCCATGTCATTTCCAAAATCCACGTGGTAGCCCCTGCTGGGAAAATGTCTCCTGCATAGCTAAGCGGACTCCTCTGGCCGCTCCACATGCCCAAACCCCACTTTCCTTTCCTCCCTGAACCGGCTCAAACTCCAACCCCTCCAGACTAGGAAGAGTTCTCTCTTTCCTGCAAAGCAGTGTATGCGCAAGTCATTGATCAGTAATCACACGGCATGCATTGGTTTCAAATTATTTTAATCTCTTCTTGTCACTCAGATTTCCCTATGCTGAGGTCCTAGCTTCTCAGCTAGACTAAGTGTCCCTGAGAACATCGCCGCTGGGCTTCCACAGAGTTGGCCCCCGGATCGTCAGCCCGGAATCACCATGATGGCTGCCCGGCATTTGCCTGGCACGTTTGAGACACACTGGACAAGCAGCCTTAGTACAATCTACAACCCATTAAAACTTTCAAGTCTGATCAGAACAGGTTATCTTTAAATAGTCAACCTCCCAGAATCCTCTTCAGAGGAGAAAAGGAAAAAACGCACTACATTCACAGTTAATTTCTTGACTGTAGGAATTGCACTTACCTGATTTTAAGAATTAAAGCTAAAAGGGTTCCTATGATTGGATGAAGAGTTCATGCTTCCCAACAGTCCGACTCTATAAAAAGAAACACTCACACTCCCCAAGGGGGGGACTCAACGGCCGGGCAGGCAGCCAAACTCCAAAAGAAGCGTCAGTGGGCTGCTTGGTGAGGGACTCTCCCTCGCCGAGGACAAAGAGGCTTATAGGTGACAGAAGCGTCACAGGAGCATTCTGAGGCCAAATGTGACTGGTACACTGGGGCAATTGCCCCAGCATATAACCGGTTCTGGTTTTTGTTTTTTTTTTTCAGAAATGCTTTTAAATTTTTAGACCTGCAGCTAAATTCAGCGCCATGTCCCTGTGATCACCGCTTGTCCAGCACCATCACAACTTACCCTGAGGCATCCTGGAAGGTCACTGGCGGCTTCCTTTTACAGACTAGCTCTTCTCAGAAGTAATCCACGGTCAGAATCCTGCTGTGTGGACTGTGATCGCAAGCTAGGAGCCCTGTCGTAGAGACACCCTGCAGACTAGAACTCATCAAACCTTTCTAAATACTCATGGTAATTGGGACAGTCTTCTGTCCGTATACTCAATATCTCCTCAGGCCTCCCATATACTTCTTCCTCAATACCTTTGAGTAAAGGTCAGAACCATCTTGAAAGTGAGTTTCAACATCTGTGCCCCTGCCTCCATCATCAGCAAGCTTTTGATTCTGTAGTGGACATCTGCTGTTTTTGCCAATCCAAAAATACCAATGGGCCCAAACGAAAACAATCTGGAAGAAAAGCCTTCTCTCTCCAGCCAAAGGACCAGGAAAGGGGCAGCCCATTAGGCAGGAAACTCTCCCTGTGGTGTCTGACTGGCTCTACTCCAGTCAACCAGCATAGAAAAGGCTGAGACCCCTCTGCCAAAAAGGCTGAATAGCCGAGACTTCAGTCGTCTCCAAACTGTAATAAGGCACCCAAACCTCTTGCCAGGGCGGTGTGAGAGAGGCCAAGGCGGGAGCCAGGACCTTAAACCCCTGGGCAGTGACAAGCCTCTCCCCACACCCCCGGGGCCCCTGTGATGTCTAGGGAGACTGTGTGGGAGCCTGACCCACACCCACACCCGCACTGACGAGCTCCCTCTCCCGCCTGCACAAGAGTGACAGCAGGGCTCTCCCACCACTCCGCCCTAACAAGGCCACCCCCACAGTCCCTGGGCCCTGTGGGAAGCAGGCTCAAGGCCACCCTCCCCATCCCAGCCAGGGTAGTATCAATGGAGGCCTAGTGGGAAGCCTACATTTTGAAATTTAAAAGTGGATTATCCTGCAAGAGACTTGGGGCCCCAGCTGGTAAGCATGCAGCTCTAATGAGGGCAGAGGGCCGGTGATATCCTGACCAGGCCACAAGACTATTCTCTCAGTGTGAGCCTTTCCTCCCATCTTACCAGACCTCAGTCACATGGCTGGAACAGCCCTAAACATAGGCACCACTGCCAAACGACTCCAACTGTCTGGGTTTCAGAAAGTGGACCCGTGGGGTGGTGATTGTCAGGGTCTCAGCTTCCCCTTTCTCCGGCTGGCTCATCCATTCGCCCAATCCATTATTCACCAAATCCAAAATCCATGACTAGTGATGCCCATGGAGTTGGGATTTTATTTTAAGCATGATGGAAACCACAGTAGGGTTTTAAGTGGAGGTTAGATTTGATTTATGGGTTTTAGATTTGTCTCCTTTTAGAGCCCTGTGGATAATGGCTGTGGGATAAGCGGAGGGTCCAAGCATGGGCAGTCATCAAGAGACAGACAAGATGAGCTTAAACAAGGGGGACAGAGACAACGGGAAGGGATTGGCGTGAGGCACATGGTTTGGAAGAGCTGGAGGACTTGCTGTTGGATTGGACATGGGGTGTGAGAGGAAGAAAGAAACCAAGTGTTTCTCAGCAAAGCAGCTGCTTGGAAGGCAGAACCATTAACGAAGCTGGGCAAGGCCAGAGCAGGAAAGGGGTTGGAGGTGAGAACGGAGTTGTGTTTCAGACATACAAAGCCTGAAGTGCCTATTAAACACGCATACTTTCACAGAGAAAGTAAACACTCAACTGGGAGCACCCTCATGTTCCCACTTTCTAATCTGGGATCCAGAAGCGTCCATCTGTCACTTCCGGTCTCCGTGGAGGGATCCCGGGTTTGAGGACCAAGCCCTCCGCTCTCCTGCTTTCCCTTGCCTCCCTCCGCTTACTCAAGGACCTGCCTTCTGAGAACCTTCTCCTCCGTCAGGCTTTAGCACACTCCCCTCTCCTGGTGTGACTCTAACTCCCAGGCAGGTGTTCCCGGTCCATTTTGTTGGCTTCTGCTATTGGATCTCTAAGCCTTAGAGGGGGGGACGACTACCCTTGATTCTCTGCTCTTCTCCATTCACATCCCAACCTCACAAAATCATCCAGTTTCATAATTTCAAATGCCATTTATACCCTGCTGACTCTCAAATTCTTCTCTCTATCCCCAACCTTCCTGTGGCTTCCAGACTCATACTCCTGCCGCCTGTATCTGAGGCAAGAGGAAGCGTGTGAACGGATGACTCTGGAAGCAGCAAGCTCACCAGAGAAGCACGGCAGGAAGGTTAGGCACGGGCCCATTTGATGTTCAAAGCGAAGCCAACTATCCCTACCTTCTGATTTTTTCCAGCTGCTCAGAGATCACAACACAAGAGGCAGAACACTGGGTCCAACCGAGCCTGGGTTTTCAAGGAGTTATTCCTGTTACGATGACTGCGCGAATCAAAGCCTAATGGCTTAAAAAGACAGCAAGTTCATTATGCTTCCCAGGTTGTGAATTCAGGCAGGGCTCAGCTGGGTAATTCTTCTGCTCCCCGTTGCTTTGATGGAGGTCCCTCCCTGGTCTGGAGGTTCCCAGGCAGCTTCACTCACGTGTCTGGCACCTTGGTGGGGTTGCTGGAAGGCTGGGTTCACTGGTATAATTGATTTAAGAGCTTACATGTGGTCTTTCCAGCAAGGACCTTTTGGGGTAATTGGACTCCCCCCTATTGGTTAAGTGGCTTCCCCAGAATGAGGAACCCAAAAGAACCAGGGGGCAGCTGCATGGCCATTTCAAGTGAGCTTGGGAATTCACTGGGTGTTACATCCACTGCATCCTTTTAGTTACAGCCAAGTCCAGATTCAAGGGCAGGGAGTTTGATTCCAGCTCTCAATGGGCAGTGACAAGGACACCTGCAGAAGCGCACGCAGGAAGGTCCACATGGGTTGGAAAACTCAGTACAACCCACTTCCCAGAGCATCCCAGAGGGACAGCCAGGGGGTGGCAATGCATATGACCGTGAAATGTAAGTGGGGGATGAGCTGACACCTGTGAGCAGGCTTATTAATAGGCAGAAAGTACAGGGTCGATGGATGAAGAGTCTTGATGAGAGGAAGGAATCTCGGGAGCGAGGAGACTGGGCAGCAAGGGGTCATCAGAGGGAGGGATGCTGGAAAATGGGATTTGGATGACAAAGGACAAGATCCAGGGTGACCCTGGGGCTGGATGGTTGAAGGAGAGGGAAGAGCATTCATGACATTCGTGGAGAATGTCACCCCAGCTGGGTGAGACACCTGTGTGGATTCTGCAGTCCCGAGTGAGGATGACCAATGGGGAGGGGACACAGGCACAGGGCTGGTGGAGCCCCAGCTCCTCTGCAGGAGAGCCAGAGGGGCAGAGCCACAGGACTGGGTCTCCCAGGGGCAGGGTCTGGGCAGGAAGAGGGACAGAGGCCTTGGAGAAGCAGAAACAGGGATCAGGGGACCCCTGAGCAGTGTTCCCCACCCACACTGAGGGGCCAGAGCACTAGGGACCAAGCCGCCTCCACCCCAGCAGGTGAGGGCCCTGTCGGCAGGTGCCCAGAAAGGCAGCACTCACAGGGGGCTGGATGGGGGGGCCAGCTCATCCCAGACCATGAGCCCCCAGAGCACAGGGCACGACCAGGGGAGAAGGCTGGGCGATGGGGGTTGAGGACGCCTGAGGCCGCCCAGCAGCATGGGTGTGATGGGGTGGGGGGGTCACCCCCTCAGGCCCCACTCCTGAGGAAGGAGAACCCCCGCGCTCTCCCCTATTCCCTGCCTCAGTCTCTCTTCTTCCCTGGGAAGAGCTGCCCTCCCCTCTGGGCCCCTCAAGGCGTCTAGGACGGAGGTGCAGGAGCGAGCACGGGGGCCTGGCCGGCGGCTTCCATTTGCTCTGCTAACATCCAAAGCAAGCACGTCCTGCTTCAGCGACAATCACTTTCAGTCCTAAGATGCCCCTGTCTTACCTGTCTGAGAGATTCATGTTCCTCCAGTCAGGGTGACGGGGGCCGCCTTTCTTGTGGAATAAGCTGGGCATCACTTTGCTATGCCCTGCCCACCCCGGTGACCTCATGAAGTACCCTGTGTTCACTGTCTGTTCATTCATTTATTCATTCATTCACTCAACCAATGTTTAAAGAGCATCTACTAGGAGCCAGGCCCAGTCCTGACCCTGGGGATACCGCAGTGAACAAAATGGGAAGAATAAAAACCAGAGTTAAATCTCTGTCCTGATGGAGTTTATATTCTAATGAGGGGAGATGGAAAGTACTACAAAATAAAATGGTAAAGTCTATTAGCAAAGAAAGTAACGTGTCAGCAGGTGGCAAGCGGGAAGGAGAACAGCGCTGGGCAGGGTCAGGAATACTGGCGCAGGAGTGAGTGGCTGGGAGGCTTCCATAGAGGAGTCGTCCTTGGAGTAAAGCCTACAGGCTCTGATCCCTCATCCCCATTTCTGTGACCCTCCGTTTGTCTCCTGGCCTCAGCCTGGGGCGGGGGAGACGTGTCCACCCAGCACCTCATGCCCCTGAACCAGGTCCTGGCTGGCCCACCAAATGCAGTCCCTGAGTTCTGTATTTTGTGGATTCACCACCTCGGACTCCTCTCCCTGCCCCAGTGCCCTGTTACTCCCTCCTGTCCCCTTTCTACCAGCCGGCCTCTTTGCCACTTGTCCACGCTGCTCTTGACCCCAGGGCCCATGGTGGCAGACGTGTAACTGATGTCTGAATGCAGGGTCCCTGCAAGACAGAGAAAGGGGAAATCCTCGTCCTGCAGGCTTCCAGGGGCCCCGAGCTCTGGCCATCTGCAGCACCTGCCTTCCAGCTGCCGGAATCCCTGCAGAAGCTTCCTTCTGCTGCTAACATTCATTTTCTCATGTGTATTCAGTGTCTCTCATCTTCCCTTCTGTTTGCTCCCATTCGTACTGGCTTTTCCCTTCTCTATGCCTCTCTCTCTCGTGGACAACTGCTCATCACTGGCATCCGGGAGGCAGGACATTGATGGATCCTGATTTCTCCTAATCTCTTGCTCTTTTTCGGACATGCCAGACAAGTCACATCAACCTCCTTCGGCTCCACCCAGCTGAGAAGCTGGGAGATGAGCAACACTTCCCCACCGACCAGAAATAACGGAACCCTCTTGGCGAGTACATTTTACCAAAGAGAAAGATGAGCACCTTGCATCAACCACTGACACAAAGGGACTGCCTTGTGCAAAGCTGCCCTCCATCTCTAGGGAGAAGAAAAGTCACCAGAAGAAACGAGAACATGTCAGAGGGAGCAAGACCAGCTCTTAGGGCGCCAAGCTGAAATAGCCAGAGTGTGCAAGGGAGAAACGAGGGGGAAGTAATAGCCATGGGAGGAAAAAGGAAAGATGAGAGAGACTGAGTAACATGAAAATGTGAACATTAATGACGGAAGGAAGATGAAGAAAAAAAGCTGAAAAAAATCAGGGATACATGCATCGTTTTTTCCTTCAGCTATTGGGGTACATCACATGCAGAGCAAACCAGGCTTGTACTCACGGCTACTAGGAGGGTAGGTCCCAGGAGTTTCCTCATTGGGCTCATTTATACAGTAGCTCAATATTAATCCCCAGGAAAGATGCTGAGGTAAACAGTGAGAGGGACAGAAGAGTGGGCATAGCACACTGCTGGTCACGTTCTTCAGCATAGCGATCGACACGCTCCTTCACACACACGAACACAGGGGTGGGCCGGTGCCCACTGCGTACCCTTTAAAATACTGTATATACTTTTTTGACATCATATACAGTACCGGTTAAACTAAACATAGAGACGGAGGAAAAAACATAGATGAAATATTTTAAGCCCTTGAATAAACTCACAGATGTTTTCTGTGCTTCATACAAGGATAAACATGGGAGGTGGGAGGTTTCCTACAAAGAAAGTCTCACTCAAAGCCCCACACCCACCACATCACCTCCAAATCTCAACAGAAGAGACCACACGACACCCCAGGTGCATCAGTCCCAGCTTCCTTCCTTTGATCCTCCTGGAGGCAAATCTTGGCTTGTACACGTATTACATAAAATAAAACGATGGAAATTTTCTCAGGGTGTGGCCATGTTGTATGGAATAACACACACTTGCTGTCTACAAAGAGCATCTTCAGAACAGACTAGTACTGTGCCTGCTCTTTTTCAAAGTATCTACTTGTGGTTTCTTCATGTCTCAAACATCATGCAAGTTTCAGTGTCCTAAATCCTGCCTTTCTATGAGCATTTTTATGGATTGTGATCCGGACGGCAGCCTGGTGACTCCTCATCTGTGCCAACATCTCTATTTTGCTAGCAGTCTAAGGTCTCTTTCTCAAAACTAGCATTTTCTTTTCATTATCTGCTAAACGTGGCTCTGCGTGTTCAAAGTGTTCAAAGGTGAATGAAGAGTCATGAAGTAGCGGCACTTGCTCCCTTAGGATGGTTCAGGGTAAGGGAGCATATAAGGGCTTTGCCCCCGTACTGACCCACAGTGGTATTACTCATCCAGATGGCAGGCAAACCAAGGGCACGATAGGCAGGCAATGTGCTGAGTTGAGAAGATCCTTTCCAATGAGGAAAAGCACTCCCTGCAGAATTCAGTGTCAGTAACCAGTGTGAACACAGACTGGAAATGAATGGTGTGGGAAAGGACACAGAAGGCTGGCCTTTGCTTCTGGGTGTCCCCCAGCCTTTCCTGTTTTTGCTAACAGCAATTCACCCCGTTCCCTGGAAGGGGTTTATTTGGTTGTGCTGTGGGGCACACGGGCCCAGGCTGTTCCCACTGAGGCTGACCCTGGGAGCACAAGCTCCCTGCATTGCCCCAAACAAGGTTCGTGGGAACCTTGCAGCATTACCCTGGGGGAACTTGGCCCTTTCCGCCCTTGAAGATTCCTTCCCATCATGCATGTGTGCAGCACACCACAGCTGCTTAACCCAAGCAGTGGTAATTTACCCCAAATCCAGGCAAGGCGGGCTGCATGGCCCCCAGGAACCACAGATGTAAAATGATTCCTTAGAGTCACCTGAACTAGAAATGTCAGTCCGTGGGGGTTCTGTGAGGGCTTCAGAAAAGAAAAGCAATGGGTACAGGGTTTTCCTCTGCCTCAGACACTAGTGTCAGTAATTACAAGTGGACTCATGCCACTCCCTACCTGCTCTTGTCCCCATTACTCTGCTGAAGTCGGGCCCCTTAAAAACTCTCACCTGGCTTATCACATCACCTTTCTAACTGGCCCTCCCCCTTAAGCATCTGCTTCTAACACGGCCTCATGGGCGGCTTCAGCCAGTCCACCCCCAGTATGCAGCCTGCCCCCTAAATCCTCACCTGGCACTTCGTCTCCATGCCCTCCTTTCCAGTCATCTTTGCATCTCACACAAGCTACAACTTCTGAGCTGCAACATAAATGACCCCACGGAGTCAATCAAGTGGGGCGCTTGCCAGCGCATCCGGGCAGTGGGGAAAGCTTGTGCAAAGTCCCTGAGGCTAGGCCGAACCTGGGAAAGGTCAGAGAACGGCAAGAGGAGGGGGCACGGCCGCTCAGCACGGGGCAGGAGTGAGCGCTGAAAGGCAGCTGGTGCACACCCCCAAGAAGAGCCTGCCTCCTTGGTCCTTGGAGGGCTCCTAGGCTAATTCTGAAATGGCCTAGGGTACAGTGGCTGTGCATGACGAGAGGACCAGGATGGGGTGGGGGTGGGGCAAGAGGTAACAGTCTGGGGACCGTGCGAGCAGCTTGCATGGGACTGGCGACCATGAAGGTGAAGAGAGGTGAGCACACAGAGGATGGACGCTGGAGGGGGGAGGAAAGGGTCTCCGGCGGAGCAGCCGTGTGAGGGCGGCATGGCCTGAGGAGGGAGGAGGAGGAAGCCAGAACCAACACCCAGGCTTCTGCCCGGAGCAGAGGGAGAAGGTGGCGGCTTTTACCAAGATCGTGAGCACTGGTGGAGAAACAAGCTTCTGAACAAGACCCCTGGGTTTGGTTTTGGAGGTGGAAAGTTTGGGATACTCTTAAGCCATCCAAGTGGAGATATCCAGACAGCAGTCTGCTGAGGAAGAGGGTGGGCTGGAGACGAATGCTGGTGTCGTCAGTGTGTGAGAGGTAGGTCCTTCAGGCCGGGACAATGAGCGGAAGCTGGGGGCCTGGGACCCACAGACCCTGCCAGTGGCCCCGCCCGCAACGGAGTGGGCGGAGGGCTGCTGCATGCCCATGCCCTCGCACAAACCCTGAGAAATTCTACAAGCTCTCTTTTCCAGCACTCTGTAAGCATTTTAAGGGCATATGAAGAAAGATCGATTTTGAAATCCAAAGTAGTGATAATGGGAAGGGTCCAGTCTTGCAAACCCAAAATGGTTCCCGGTTGCTGGCATGATTTCTAGGCCCTTCAGCCCACACAGGAGCTGCACAGTGACCAGTCAGCCAAGGACCAGCCAGCTCTGGCCGGGGAAGATCTCATCTGATAGCAGTTTCGAACTTCCTGCCCTTCCCCTGACAAAAATCTCTCCACACCCCCAGACCTCAGAAGAGACTCTGCATTACAATCACAAGCTAAAGCTGAGAGAGGGACCTTGGCTGGAAGGATGTGCTGAAAGCCAGCAGAGAGAGATTGATGTGGAGAGCAGGGATGCCCGAGGCATGTGTTCGCCATCTGTCAGGCGGAGGGAGCCCTGCCAGCCATACATGGTTATTCGGTGTTAAGGGAATATTCTTGAATTTGACTGACACCCTGGGCAGCCTCTGCCAAGACAGTTGGGCTCTGGGGTCCAGATGGGCTGCAGGGGCCTCCGCTCTCCTGAGGGCTATGCCTCCGGAGGGCTGGGCCACCCAGGGGATGCAGACGTGCTCTGCAGGCCCCGGGAGGGAGTGCGGCTTGGCCCAGGCTGGGCAGGCCTAGGCCTGAGCTGGGACTTCTGTGTGTGGCTCAGCTTCAAAGACAAGGGCGGAACTGGAAGAAAATTACCCCTGCTCTGCATAATCCTTTGGGGAACAGCAATGCCAGGCTGGCAGGGTGCCTTCTGAAATGGAATGATCAGCTTTAGGCTTTTCCTGAAAATCTGTGTACAGAGATAAGTCTCGTCCATGAATTTCAGGCCAAGAATGGACAGAAAGCCCCTCTACAGCGCTAATCCTGCTGACTCCACGGAATACCCTGGTTTCTATTCCTAAAGTGACCCTCCTCCAGGAAGAACTAGGTATTCCTTTTCCATGGAACACAGAAATGGCCAAGTGACCCTCTTTGGTCAATGACATTCAGACAGAAGAGAAACATGCCAGCTCCAGGCTGAACCTTTTAAAGCCGGTATGTGGCTGCCCCACCTCTTCTAGCTCTATCACAGCGGAAAGATAGAGGTGCCCCTTAACCCTGGGTCCCAGAGCGTGGCTCACCTGGAGCAGAGCAGCAGCCAGCACATCATAGCGCCATAGTGACGCAGAAAAGGCCCTTCTTTTTAGACCACTGAGATTTGGAGTTTGATTGTTTTTGCAGCAAACCTGGCTTATCCTGACTGCCACATTCTCCAGCCCACACGGCCATGCACCCTTCACACACCCTTCAAGGGGTCAGAAGCTTCCACTGGCAGTTGGAATAATCCTTTTGAAGCAACCAAATTTAGAGGGAAAAGTGCAGGAGGAGCTTAATTAAAGCTCATTAGTTTTTCAGAACAGAGAGTAGCCCTAGGCCAAGGATCACAGGAAGGTTGCTCAAGAGGCACTGCGGGTGTAATAGAAAAAAACAAAAGCTGGAGACCCGGGGCAGGAATCAAGCCTCAGACTTCCCTGCAACTGACGCAATGGTGTAAAGCTGCAGGAGACATGGTGTGGGGCAGGCAAGGGGCTGGGCAGGCAAGGGGCTGGGCAGAATGTGGTCATGTGTTCCTTAAACATCTTCCTTCTTTACACACGTGTGGGCTCTTTTTTTCTCACCAAACTGTATCTTCAATACTTTGATCTTGGTGCTTGATCTCATCACTCTGGAGGTGAATTGGTACAAATCAAACTCTAACAGTCGTGCCTATTTTGGTTAATGAAGAAAAAAAGGATTCCACTCCTTTGAATTAATTCCAAGCTTACTGGTGGGTCTTGCAGGTGTGAGAATTACCGGCAGCCTCAGAGCCCTCGCTGAGAACACCTAGGCTGGCCTGCAGCCAGGATAGGTCCCACGTGCTTCCCAGGACATTTCCAATGTGGCTGCTAAGAGCCCACCATCTTTCTCGTGAGCCAGTTCCCTGAGATATCTGAAATGGCCTCAGAACCAAACTTCACATTTTCCATTGTGTGCCCGTCACCAAAAGAGCAGGCTTACCCCCATCTAAAGATGCTCTGAAAACCTGCATCTGATTTAGTGTTCAGCTCACAACTCGGCACTCCTGATGGGTTGAAGTCACGTGAACCGGGGTCCCACGTGCTGTTTCCAGAGCACCCGTGGCTAAGCGTGTCAAACAGCCATCCTCCCGCCACAGGAAGAGGGTTCTTCCAGCGCGCCCGAGATGCCAGTCTGGGGTGTACGGCGTGTCTCTCCACCCCGAGACAGCATTCTGTGGACCATGCCAGGATGGCCCATGTGAGCGGCAAGTGGCTCTGGAATAAGGAGATGTTTGTCTTGCCATGACATTATCATCTGCCAACATAGCTTTTTCATTTTGGCTTCTTTTCATTTCTTTCTTTTCCTTCCTTCCCAGCATTGGCATCCGAGGCCATTGCATGACCTCCTGCCCCCATGTTTACCTCATACATGTCCCCCCCACACCCTCTTGCCATCTCTGCTGAGAACTTCTGGGCCCCTGGTCTTGTTATTTTTGCCGACAAATAAGCCTTGGGTCACAGCAACAAAGACAAAATGTGCTAGACCTGAAATGAAAGCAGTTAATACATCATAGGAAGGAGACCCTTAGAAAGAACAAGTATGCTCTGTCACCACATCTCAAAACCCCTTAGCCTGGAGCACAAATAGATGGAAGGGCAGAGAAGGAGGCAGACTCTGGTATACACAGCACGTGCACAGTAACAGCCTGTTGGCAGGTCTCGGGAGCGAGCCCCCTGCTCCGCCCTGAGTCCCGCGGGACCCCACAGGGAGATGCCGCAGCTGGGACGCCTGCGTGGTTTTTACTGAAAGGGTCTGGGCCTTAAGTCATCCCTCTGCACCCTCGGCAGTTAAAGCAGCGGGGCTGTGAGTTTAATACTGCAGAGAGAGGGGCGTCATCTCTACCCCTGCGTCTCCCCACCCCTCAGGGCCCTCAGTTGCTTTGCTGGGGGACAGAACCCTGAGTGGGGGCCGGCAGAAGGTACCTCTATGATGGGCCCTGGTTTGGGGTGTCGTTCGGTTTAAGTACAACCTGCAGGTTGTGTCTCGAGGAAATGCTAGGCAAACCTCCCCCCAAAATCATCTCAAGCTGCTCATCCAGCTTTTCATCAGGGCCGCTCCTTCAGGGCGTCTGGTCTGTATTATACACATCATCCCAGGACATGGAAAGCTTGTGTGGGTCAAGGGTCAAATCAAAGAGACACACACCAGTGAGGATGTGGGGGAAAGGGGACCCTCCTGCCCTGTGGTGGGAATACAAGTAGGTGCAGCCACTGTGGAAAGCAGTATAGAGCTTCCTCAAAAAACTAAAAATAGAAACAGTATTATGACCCAGTAATTCCACTTCTAGGAATTTACCAGAAGAAAACAAAGTCCCTGATTCAGAAAGATATATGTACCCCTATGTTTATTGCTGTATTCTTTACAATAGCCAAGATATGGAAGAAGCTAAAGTGTCCATCAACAGATGAATGCATATAGAAGAGGTGGTACATATACACAATGGAATATTTTTTAGCCATAAGAAAGAAAGAAAGAAATACTGCCATTTGCAACAACATGGATGGATCTAGAGGGTATTATGCTCAGTGAAATAAGCCAGGTCAGAAAAAGACAAATATCATATGATTTCACTTATTTGTGGAATCTAAAAACAAAACAAAACAAAACAAAACAAAATGAACAAAACAGAAGTAGACTCATAGACACTGAGAAGGGACTGGTGGTTACCTTGGGGTAGGTGGGAGAGTGAGGGAGATAAAGGGGCACAAAAATTCCCAATTAAAATATCAGTTGGTCACAGGGATGGTAGCAAAGCCTGGAGAATATAGCCAATAGTTCTGTACATCTTCCTATGTTGACAGGTAGTAATTGCCCTAGTGGGGGTGAGGATTTAGTAATATGGGTAACTGCTGAACCACTGTGTTGTATACTTGAAACCAGTATAAGATTGTATAACGACTGTAGTTCAATTAAAAAAAAAACTAAAAAAACAAAAACAAATAAACAAATGAAGACACACACACACACACACACACACACACACACACACACACACACAGAGGACATGGCCTCTGGCCAGCAACAGAGAACCCACTAGTTAGGGCAGAGGGTCCTCAGAACAGAAAGCCAGGCTGTGTGCCCTGGAGCCCATTACTTGGTTTTTCTTTCTCTTTTCTGTAAAATGGGCATAGGAGAAACCCCCTCTTCGGCTTGATGTAACAGAAAAACAACATGAGGGATGTCCCACGCTCAGAGCCAGCCAGAGCCCAGCCCTGAGGAAGGGCTCCGCGAGCAGTTTTCATTCTTAAATGTGGACTTTGAGAGGAGGATGTAAGCAGTCCTGGGAAAGGCACCTCAGCCCCTCCTTCTCCTGTGTCTGCTGGGGCCCAGGGCCTAGGAGGACCAGCAGAACGCAGACCCCCTGAGGGCCAGGGCCCTGGCAGTTACTGTACCCTGGAGTTAGGGCGTCTCCCCAGTAACTGTGAGAGCGGGTGTTTTTCTCACTCATCGCCTGGGCCCCAGCAGCTGCTGTCAGTCCAAAGCAGCCCTGTCCATAGAACTCGCAGCCTGTGCTGGAAATGTCCTCTGCCTGCAGGTCCTACATGACAGCCCCTGGCCACATGTGGCATGGAGTGCGTGCAGTGTGCTTGGTAAGTCATTTAGTTTAACTCATTTTAATTGTTACCTTGCTGGCTAAAGGCTACCATGCCAAACGGGTAGTTCTAAAGGCTCGTCCATAAATTCTGATAAAATGTCTTACTATTTCTTATTTCTTCTTCTTTTTCTGGTTCCAGTTTTGGCTTTTTCATATGTGTACATCTTTGGCTGATCGCCATGTTTCTAATATTTTATAATTTATTTTCCCCCCTCTGCCTTTTGTACGTCCTTGGGACTTTTATTTTCTATTTCAACTTCTCTGTTGATGTCTTTGCTTTTTTTAAGTTTTAGGAGCTCTTCTTATTGTCTAATTTTTTTTAACTGTCTATTTTTAAAGGGCCCTATACTTGATATATGAGTCCATTATATCACAGTATTTCTCAGAGGTTTTTGTTGGCCTTTTTCTAACTTCTCTTGTGTTCTGTGCATTTTCTCTTCTTCCCCTAGGGCTCTTTTACTCTGACTCTGTCATGTTAATGATGTTCCTTAAAAGTCTGATGATCCAGGGCTATTTGTTTTGTTTAAGACTAGGTGCTCCAGTCTGAGTGAAAGCTTTGTGTGGGGCCAGAGCATCTCAACCTGTGGGGCTTCCTTTGAGCCCTCAGGGTGCCCGGTTGCTGAGTGCAGGTCCCTCGTATCAGGGTGGGGAGGCCTTCATTCTGGGGCCATTGGCTTCTTAAGAGAAGATTCCTTCAGCCTCCTGCCTGTGATGGGGCAGGCGCAGGGCCAGGGCTGCCTCTGGGGTTCTGAGGGCAAAGCAGGTTAATTCAGCAGCCAGAGCCCCTGCCCCTCATTGTGAGGACTTTCACCGCCTCCCCCATTTCCAGCCAGTCCTGAGCCCGCTTCTCTTCCTGCTGTGCAGGATGTCCCCAGCCCAGAGCTGACCAGGCACGATGTCTCACAAGATGGGCTCCAGCCCTTGTGGAGGGGTGGTAGCTGCCCACTGAATGGCCATTCCCTCCAGACCCTCATCGAGCCTTTCCGAGACTTCGTGAAGTCTTTCTTCTTCCCACTCCCTGATCTTTCTGGGCTGCTCCTTATATCTCCTTTCCTGTCACCCTCCTGAGCTTTCCTTGGAGGGACAGGCATAAAACACATGTGGCCTAACGAGAAGTCTCCTCTGTTTGTCCAATCAAATTCAAGGTCTCTGCACAGCTTTTCTACACCAACTGGCCCCTCTTGCCTACCCGCTCCTGGGTCCCCCTATTTACTCACACGGTCCTTTCTAGAGTTAAATGCAAGTGCCACACCCATGCCCAACTTTATTCTTTAGTTCACACTGCTTTTTCACTTAGCACCCTTCCATATTTACCTGGAATGAATTTGACCTCAAATATCGCTGCCTCTGCTCAGCATTCAATAATTGGTTCAGCCCATGATAACAGTTTTGTTCTCAAATTATTTTAACATCTACAGCTTATACCATATATTCTAACCCTAGTTATTCAGTTCTTCATGCATTCATTCCTTTACTTATTAGTTGGGAACTTGTTTCTAAAAGTCTTTTAAGTGGTTTATTAAGGAGCATAAAATACAATACTGTAGCTAATACCATTAGAATGTGGGGAAAAGGGAAAAGGCAGAATAGAGCTATAAGATGGGACCAAGGGAGGAGCATGAACTGTCGTGTATCGAATTCTACCCAACCGATGAGTACACCTTAAAATCAGCTCTGAGTTTTCCAGCAGTTAATATGAAGAGGAAAACTTGGATGTTCATTCAAATGTAAGCACCCAACATGACAGAACCTGCCTTGGGAAAGTCAGGCCATCCAGCCTCTGTCTACTGCTCAGGGGACTCGTGACTGTTCGTACCCTGCATTTTCGTGGAGATCCTGGTCACACAATGAACAGCCTGCATCTCAGGACACCCTGAGATGGACTTCATGGGACTATGACAGAAGGGTCATTAAACTTCCATAGCTAATATGGCAGAAAAAAATTACCACCTTCTTTCAGCAAAAAATACCTGGTCCCATTGTTAAAACAAAAGATGCAAGACCACCAGATTAAGAAGAAAGCACTTGGGGCAATGACTGCGCGGGTGCAAGGCCCAGGGGACAGGTGACCGGCCCGGGGGCCCAGCGTGGAGGTGCTAAGTCTTCTGGTACCATGGCTGGCTAGCATATAAACCAGCCCTCCCACTGAAAACAACCAAAATACTGGTAAATTTTCTTAACCTTTTAAAAGCATCCAAGATCACTATCAGGCCAAATCTAAAGGAAACCAGAAACCCAGAGGGAGAGCAGTGACTTGACGCTCTTTGGCCCTAAGGGCATTTGCTGAACTTGGCACATTTGAGCTCCAATTTTTACAGCCCCTGGCACACTGGGGAAGATGACCCCAAGGGACCACCCAAGACGGGAAGCCTAACATAAACGTGTGACCCATGAGGCTTCCCCGCCCAGCCCCAGGGAAGAGCAGAGAGAAGCTGCCTGAGCAGACAAGGGAGGAAAACCATCCCCGAAGAGATGAACCATGAGGCCGCCCTCACCAGTTTGCCGCCAAATACACAAAATCTCCGCTGTGACTTTAGTGAAGAGTATTCCAGATGGACAGTGGCCAAAGGGGACAGAAGGAAGTACAGATGCTCCCTAAAGACTCTCCCTCAATCCAAGCCTCAAAGAATTCACACAAATAACTTTTTAAGGGTAATGAGCCACCCGGTAGAAATAACCAAGCCCCCCAGGAAAAAGGCATTCTCAGGGCAAAGGAGCAGAAACAAAGTCAGGTGCCAGGCTTTTGTTTAGAGCCTACATGGCCTCTTACAGCAGAGCCACGAAGACCTGAGAACATTCTAGCCCAGCAGAGCACAAGGGATGGTCCCCAAGGCACAGGGACACACTGACCAGTGAAGACACTGGAAAGTCAGTATGCGCTTCAGGCGGCTCTTCTGCCCGGCCCCAGCTCCCCAGCTAGTCTCACTCCCACCTGAATCACAAGAGAAGTTGCTATACCCCTATTTCCAACGCTGGGCCCTCTGCTCCCTGAATGATTAGTCCCCCACCTTCACTTAGGAGCCCATGGGGGCTGCTCTTAGTGCCCCAAGTCCTGGAGGGCTCCCTTATTTCATGATCCCCTCAAAATTAGCCTGGCCAAACTTTATTCCATGGAATCTAAGGATGAGCAAAAATCATTTTTATCTGCCACAAGATCTTTGCTCTCTTCCTGAATAACCATTTAACATTCGGCAACAATGTCCATGACAACGCGAGGTGTGGCTCATAGGCCCTCTAATCTCTTGACTCCTGTAACTTTCACAAGCACACAGGGCCACCATGCCAAGCGCACCAAGCCATGACCTCCCAGCACCCAGCAAGGCACCCTGGCCTCTCCTCCAGCTGTCCCCCTGCAGCCCAGCCTCTCCTCCCACATCCCCACAGCCACTGAACCAGAGTGTACTCCACGAGGCTGGACCTTCATGGCTTGCCCCTTCACCTCTCTTCATCCTGATTTCTCTACCCAGCCTGAGTTCCTGACCTGTCCCCAGAACACTGCTCCCATGGTAGGAATCTGTGTTAGGTTGGCCAACCTCTGAGCTGGGACCTACATGCATGCAGCACCAGTCATGCAAAATCTGAGGCAGGAACATTCCAGGCAGAACAGTGAGCAGTGCAGAGGCCCTGAGGTGCGGACAAGCTTAGCAGGTCTAAGAATGTAAAGGAGGCCAGTGCCCTGGACGGGGGAATGAGAGAGGTGGGGCAATGCTGATGAGCTGCAGTGCTGAGTAAATGTCTGTGGGTGAAAACAGCTCGGAGACTGGTGTATGACCTTCCCTCCTCTGCTCAGTGGTATCCAAACACACCCAGGCTTTTTGCAGGGACAGTAGCAGCCGTGTGTGGCAGGTGATGTGGGGGAATCACCAGGACACAGCACTGGGCTTTACCCTGAACCACAGAAAGCAGGTGGAGCGCTTAAAGCCAGGGAACCGCTAGTCCTAACCATACAATCAAAAAGTAGTTTTGGCTTTTGTGTGAAAAATGAATTGTCAGGGAGTGAGACCCATTAGGAGGACACTCCCATAGGAAGGTGGGTAGGGACAGTGGCTCAGGCTAGAGCAGCGGCCTTGCTGAGCTGGAGAGAAGTGAGAGGACAGGGCATTCTGTGGACGCACAGCTCATGGACTCGCTGCTGAGCGATGTCTCAGTGTCCCACCCACATCCCCGGGCCCTCTGGCTTCCGCAGACTGTTTGTGCATCTCCGACCTGAGGTTTCTCCCCCGGCACCTCAGAAGTCATCCTGCCACGTGCCTGCTGCAGGCAGAGAGGCCTGGGGAGATGACACACCCCTGCCACCCCCACGAATAGCCCTGAGTCACTCTCAGGTTCGGTCTGTCAGCGCCCCAGCTCCCTTGCACCTTGGTCGCTGATTCTGAGATGCGAGTGTACTGAACTTCCCCATGGGACAGCACGCCAGGCTTGCACTGTGCAGCCTGGCCCCAAGCACTGCCCCAGGCCCTTCTGCAGGCCCCGCAGGTGATGAGGGCCCAGCTCCTACATGCTTGCCTTCGCCCCGCCTCTCCACCCGGAAGGAGTGCCCTGGTGCTGAGTTCTGGGCGAGCGACAGGCTTTACTACTTAAAGTCTCCCTCTGCCATGTGCCAGACATAAAATTTTAATTAGAATCACACCTCTGCTTCAGGCAGTGCTCACAACATCCCCAGAGGACCAGGAGGCCCCCTGGGACAGGGGACATGAGTGCATCAGCCCTAGGATGCGCCGTTTCTGGCTATGTTAGACAATTCGCAGCAAAAGGGAATGGCCCCAGTGAAAGGAAGAAGAATGAACACTTGATACGAAAATAGTGGTGACCGCTGAGTGGGGACTGCAAAGGACTTTTTCCTCCTCCTCCTTGACTATACTTCTCAGGTCATCTAAAATGCACAATGTGTACGAGAAATAGGATGTTCAGAAGATACTTATTAATTATGAAGGGGAAAGCTACAACTTTACAACGGAGAAACCTGGCACCACTGCATCAAGTGATAAATGTAACTTCTTCAGTAATGGTACAAATGGACATTCTCTGCCTCTTAACACGGTGCTGGGAAGAAGCCAGCGCCACTCCCGTGGGATTCTGCCCTGTCGAATCACAGCGAGGACGTCAGACAAACCAAGAGTCAGGGACTTCCTACAATATAAGTGGCCTATGCTCTTTAAAAGTGTCTAGGTCATAAAAGACAAAACAGAGGAACCATTCCAGATGAGAGAGAGGAAGAGGAGGCTGGAGATGCACCGACCAGCCCAAGGGTATGATCGGGAAAGGACGTCAGTAGGCAATGGGGGAATAAGAATAAGGTCGGAGGTGACATAATAGTATTTCTTGGGGTCTGTTCCCTGATTTTATCTTGGACTACATTCATATTTTCAGGAAATATAAGCTGAAGGGCTAGGAAATAAAGGGCACCCAGTCTGCAGTTCACTCTCAAGCCCTGTGATGGAGGCTGTCTGGGTGAAGGGTACCTGGGGACTCTTTGTATAATTTTTCCATGTTTTTGTTAAGCCCACAATTATTTCAAAATAACATGTTAAAAAAATGAAATGTGTGTTAACTCTACAAGGAAAAAAAACTTTTCAGGAAGAAATGTGTCCATGTCCATAGCCTGTGCTACGCGAACCCCTGGGATGGGTTTGCTGTCCGCGAGGTTCCCAAGAGCCTGGGAAGAGCAAGAAACAAAAGCCTTGACGGCCCTCCCCAGCAGTCAGTGAGCCAGACACACACACAAAGCTCGGCCTCCCAGGGCTTTAGGGGAAGATGAGTGCCAATAAGGCCTGCAGGTCATCTCGGCCAGCCCCGGGCCCCCCGGCTCGCCCTGCCAAGCTCCTCCGACAGAGGCCAGAGCGGAGCCATTCCTGTAGGTTGAAAGCTGTGGCTGACGCTCCCCTGGGGGCCCAGCAGAGCCCCTGTGCGGGGAGCTGGCCAGGGTGGGGGACAGATCCCTTTAGGAAACTGAAGGAAACCAACATCACTCTTGGTAAAAAAGGGCTACAAAGCCTACAAGTGGCCCAAGCCTGTGTCCCTCAAGCACAGGGCAGAGTGGGCCTGGGATAATGTGTCCTTTGCCGGCCTTGGGGCAATGCCGGCGGGGCGGGTGACCCCTGATGCTGATTCTTGAAGGGCAGAGGCTAGGTTCCCGGGACCACATTCTCCACAGCAGCCATGAACGTGTTTCCGGGCCAGGCTGACCACCCTGAGCGGTCCCAGCGAAGCGTTCCTTTGAGTCACTCTCCAAAGGCCGCCTGGGCCTGGTCCCTGCTGAAGCACAGGCTGGAGCTGGGCGGCTGCGTGGGTCCTGGACAGACTGACCCCGGCTAGATGCCCAGGAGCAAACAGGGGGCGTCACCCACAGCAGCAGGTCCCGCTCTCTCCACTTAACCGGGGCCCCTCAGAACCCGGCCCCCTTTCCAACCTCTGAAAGAGGAACGATTGAATGAAACCTTCCAGGCCTCCCGCTCGCGCTTGCAAAGGGGGACCGAGGGAAGCCGCTGACCGCCGGCCGCCGGGCGGGGCGCGGAGCCACACTGCCCCCGTGCGGCGGACCCGGGCTCCCGCCCCTCCACGCCGCGGAATCGGGCTTCTGGCTACTCCGAGGCTGGGAGGAACGTTCAGAGGGGAGGTAAAGCCGCAGGTTTAAGGTCTGGCTCTGGACCCCCGGGCGAGGCGGCCTTCCGTTCTCCTCCGCAAAGGGAGGAAAATAATCCAAACTGGGTCGCTTCCATCACAGGGCGTAAGGATTACAGGACGTAACGTGTGCCAGACAGGCTTTGCCGGCCCTGCACACGTATGCGCGCGCGCACACCCCTGCACGAACACACCACTACACACGCACACACCCTTGCACCCCTACGCGCGTGCGCACACACGCACACGGGCGCGCACGGCAAGAAAGTAGCTGTCCAGTATCAAAGGGATTTTAAGCGAACACTAACCACCCCCAACGCTCTCCCACACAGCGCAGCGCAGCTCTGCGGCTCCCTGGGACCTCTGGTCACTTGGGGAGCCATCTCCCCCCACCCCCCACCCCCCGCACGAGGCTACAGGACGCGGTGGGCCTGCCCACATCCAAGCACAGAATCAACCCGGCAGCCGCGGCTCAGGCCTGCGCCCTGCGGGGTGTCCGGCCCCAGCCTCTGACGAGGGCCGGCCTTCCTCCACCTGCGTCCCACTGCTTCGCTGTGCTCCCGGCTCCTGGCGGGGAGGGCCTGGGCCCCGGGTCAGTGTCCCGCCCGTCCCCATTCGCACGTTCACAGAGCACCGCCGCGGGCCTCGGGCTCTCCATCTGCCATCCCCTCCCTCCCGGGAGAGAAACCGGGTGGCTCGGCTCATCTTAAAAGCAGACCACCCGGGCCACTGACCACCAGCCTGTGGACGGGTCCGAGGGCGACACCTAGGACCAGGGAAACTGTGATTTTGCATAAAATATGCTTGTGCCTTGAAGCACAGTCCTGACCCAAACCGGTGCTGGAGCCAAAGACCCAGGCGGAAGGTGCGGAGGGTGGAGGGGGCACCCCCTTCCTGGTTGCTGACTAAGCCTTTTCCCTGCACCTTCTTGAGTTCCAGGAGCTACGGAGGCACCCTGAGGTAGACAGCAAAGCTTCGTGACCGCAGAGGATGGGGCTCGGCGGCAAGTCCCCGGAGTTCTGCGAGGCTCTGGGGACGCGGCGGGTGGTGCTCGCTCTGCGCGGGCGTACGGGGCGGGCCTGCCTTCCAGCGCCCCCTAGGGAGCAGCGCCTGGAGGACACCGGCAGGTGCGCTCTCAAACCCGCGAGGTTGGTGAGCGGAGAGATGGCGTTTTCTGCCTCCCTGACCCAGACCTAAACCCTCAGCCACTTACAGTTTGAACGTCCTCACCCCGATAAAAGATTCCGATTAAGAACTACTTTTCCTAAATCCCGTTCTTTTCATCACTTTTTTCCTCATATAAAAAAATCAGCAACCTCTTCTGTGCCCAAGCAGAGGATGACCTTAATTTCCAACTAGATGTAAAAAGAGCACCTGGAGCTGAGACCACTACGGTCATGACCCTGAGAGTGAGTACTCCTTAAATTTTGCAGCCAGGGCACCTCCTTGCCTTGCTCCAGTCCTAACCCTGCTCCTCAGCCTCCTTGACTACTACTGTAAAGCTCCAGCCGACTTTCATAGCCCCGAGTACCTCTTTTCCCCAGTGCTTGTCACAGCTGTAATTCTACCTTTGTTTCCTTGGCGACTGAGCTGTCTGTCTCCCGCACTGGACCATCCGCTCCAGGACAGCTTGCGTCGGATCTCCAGTGCCTTGTTACATCTCGCACAGTCATACTTCGGAGATAGGCAGGGTCACCTCCAGACCACTACGATAAAGCAATAATGTGAGTCAAATGAATTCTTTGGCTTCCCAGTGGATATAGAAGTTATTTTTACACTATATTGATACAATCGATCAAGTGTGAACAGCATTATGTCTAAAAAAGCAATGCACATACCTTAATTTAAAATATTTTATTTCTAAAAAATGCTAACCATCATCTGAGCTTTCAGTGAGACATAATCACTGATCAAAGACACCATATAAATATAATAATAATGAAAAAGCTTGAAATATTTTGAGACTTAGCAAAATGTGACACAGAGACATGAAGTGAGCAAATGCTGTTGGAAAAAAATTGGTGCCGAAAGACTTGCTGGATGCCGGGTTGCCACAAACCTTCAATTTGTAAAAACCACAGTATCTGTGAGGTGCATGCCTATATATATTAGTCACACACACGCCCACACACACAACTCATTGATTGGATGGAAGAAACAAAAGAAAAACTCAGCAAGATGACTGACGCCTCTGGAGGAGGGTCACAGTCACCAGATCGGGACTCCCAGGAGAGCAGAGCCCCACCCAGTGACTCTAGTAGCCCCCAAAGGGATGTCACCCAAAATGCCCTAGCCCAGGGAGGACGGTCAGGCTACATTTCCTCAGATATATTCCTCCACCCAGCACATGTTTATCAAGCACATACTGTGGGAACACAAAGTCCTGTGCGGGTGATAAAGCTGGGCGGGCTCAGTTCCTGCCTTTGAGGGGAAAGAAGCCCCAGTGCAGTACTAAATGCTAAGGAGAGAGGTGGCATTTGTCGGGTGCCTGTCATGACACAGGTACCAGAGTCATCCACCATGCCAAGTGCAAACCCTTTATCCTCATTCTGCAGATAAGGAACTAAGTATGAGAAACTAAATATTATTTAAAACTCATACGTCCCTGGTGCTAAACCCCGTATACTTTTTGCAGCTTCATATAAGAGAAGTGCCAAGTGACAGGAAGGTTCTAAGAGAGAAGATAGAACTTGAGATAGGCCTTGGTGTTAGGATTTCATCTGGCATAGATATTAGGGATGGCTGGAAAGAGATAAATAGCAGCCATGAATGTGTAATGTTTGATCATGTCTCAGCCAGAGACACTTCATTCCACGGCCGAACCTTCCCCAGCCCGCATCTCTGCCTCCACCCAGCTGGTCAGCGTCCCTGGAAGCAGTGCCTGGATCAATAGCAACCAAAGAACAGCCTCAGTCTGCTACAGGCTCTGTTCCTTCACCATCACTAGAGTGAGTTAAAAAACACAGATCCTGCAAAATTGTGAGGCAGACTGGAGTTTGGTGGGGAAAAACATGGTACAGCCACCTTGGAAAACAGGTTGGCAGTTTCTTAAGAAATTAAACAGACATGTATCATTTGGCCCAGCCACTCGAGTCCTAGGTGTTTACCCAAGAGAAATGAAAATATATAGTCACACTGAGACTGGAACATGAATGTTCATAACAGTGCAAGGCTTCACTTGTAAGAGACCCACACGGGAAACAACCCAAATGTCCTCAACAGGCGAACAGATCCATCAGTCGTTGTGCAGCCAATCTCTGGAATTCCACTCGGTGGTAGGAAGGAATGAGCTTCACACGCAACACGGATGCACCTCAACCAATCGCGCTGACTGGAGGAAGCAGACCAAAAGAGAGTGCATATACTGACCTATAGTGACAGAAAGCAGACCAGTGGTCTCCTGGGGTTGGGATGGGCTGGGAGGGAGGGCTTCCAAGGGCGTGAGCTGGTGGGAGTGGCCCTAGCAGGTCGCCATAGCCTGGGGGACCCAAACAACAGCTCAGCGGGTAGCCATCAATATGGTGATGATTATGACTGATGGCAGTGACGGTTCAAAACTTATCAAATTATGCACTTTTAATATGGATGAGTTTATTGTATGTCAGTTTTTCCTCAGGAAAGCTGTTAAAATAAAAGGAAACATCAAATCCCAGGCTGTACCCCCTCTGGTGAATTCAGGCAGACATGGATAGAGCCTGCAAAGCTCTCTTCCCACTTGACCTAGACTCCAGGGCACGGTCAGGTTTGGAAACCAACTGCTGAGTAGACGAAAGAGGAGAAGGCAGCAACAGAGGTCCACACCCAGCTCTGTCCTTCACACCCAGGCGTTCTCGGACGTGCTTGGAGACAGTAACCGCCACATGCCCTGACAAGCAACTCCAGGCAGGAGAAACACCAGGAGGCAGCTCGGCAGAGTGAGCGTCTCAAAAACACCATCTCCCCCTGTCCTAAGCCACCCTGGTAACTCACAGTGGTGCAGTAAATGGTGCAGTTAGCTCCAGCTCCCACCAGATGACTGTCCTTAAACTCTCTTGAATAGAAATTCCCTGCCGTGAAGTCCTATCTCGCCTTTAGGAATCAGCTCATGCCTCAGTCAGTGACTGACGTGCCTCCCACAACTCAAGACCCAGTGGTTCCTGACCATAAGACTTCTGGGAAATAAAACATCCTCCCTTATTTGGTCCGGGTTGGGAACCCACACACATTATCTCAGTCTTCCTGAGTAGGCACTGTGGACCACCGCAGATGCCTCCCAGCTACTGAGAACTGCCCCCAGGGCCCAGGCTGTTTGCAGGGGGCGTCAATAAAGCATGCTGCTGTTATGGGGCTGGTAGGTTCAAACACTTGGCCTAGAACTCAGGCGGCCTGCTTACCTTCTCCAAGTTTCAGGTTTCTCATCTATAAATTTAACCTAATGAGACTTCTGGGACTGGCTACACTGAGGCGCTGACGCTGTTAATGTAGCTGCTCCCTCCTCCTCCTCCTACCTGTCACACTGTTGACATCTACTGACATCTCCTAATATGCATCCCTGGTTTTGTTTTATTTCTCTAGGAGAAGGTGGGAGTTTAGGTTCAGATCATGCAAATGAGGCCCATTCCAGACTCTACCTACCTGTCAGGCTCTAAGCTTAGAATGAATTCACACACTCATGTCAGGGACTAAGAAACAGGTTTCCTGGGTGCCTGCCCAGCTGACAAACAAAACACCACAGCCTAGAAATCATTTACACAGTCTGGAGGCTGGAAGCCCGAGATCAAGGTGTTGGCAAGTTTTGTCTGTTCTGAGGCCTCTCTCTGTGGTTTGCAGGCGGCCCCCTTCTCCCGGCGCCCTCGCATGGTCTTTTCCTCTGCGGGAGCTCCTTGATGACTGTGTATTCGAATTTCCTCTTCATAGAGGACACCAGTCAGACTGGATCAGGACCCACCCTAACAGCCCTGTATTAATTCAATCACCTCTGTAGAGATCTTAGCTCCAAACCCGGTCACGTTCTGAAGTCCTGGGGTTGGAACTTGCACACGTGAAGCGTGAGGAGACACTGCCCAGCCCGTAGCCCCGGGAGGCTCCGCAGGAAGGATGAGCATCCTCCCCACAAGGTGGGCTCTCCGCTGGAGACGGAGTGTGGGTCTGCATGCCAGGGGCGGGCCTCCAGCCGCCACTGCCCTCTGCTATATGAAAGCCCATGAGGAACCAGACCAGCAAAGTCGTGTGCGAGCCATTTGGGCACCAGTCCAGATTTGAGTGTCAGCAGTTGAAAATAATTATCTGTTAAAGCCACCTGAGCAACACATAGGGATCTTGGGAAGTCACAGCTCTCCCAGCTGGTGGCAGGAAGACACCAAGGATGGGGTGGGAGAGTGAGCTCCACATAGCATCTCCTGCCGGCAGAGGTAAGAGAGCTCATCGTCCAGGCAAAGCAGAGTGAAATCCCAGGATCATTTCAAACACTTCTTCAATTCCTTCCAGGCAGAAGAGGAGGGTGGAAGAACATGGGGACACTTCACCTTTCTTTTATCTCCCCTAATCCTACAGTGTGCAGAACAGACTCACTGCTAGCATTGCAACTGTCCTTCTCCTTACAGAACAATATCCTCTGGGCCTAACTGAAATGAAATTAGAATGAAAATAAATAAAGCGTAAATAAGTCAATAACTAAAACCTCTAAGCTAGTAGTCCATGCTTTAAGTCACTATCCAACAAGCAGGGAAGAATCGAGCAAAAAAAATAATAAAGGTATGTCAATGAGTCAATAGCTAAGGAATAAGCTGACTGTATTAACTAAGAATCATTTCAAAAAATATGATGGCCCAGGCAAGCTTAAAAGCAAACTCTTCCAAATCTCTCAGGAATTGAAAATGTCTTTGTTTTTTAAACCGTTTTGTAAGATAAAAACAGATGAAAAACTTCAAAGTTCATTTTACTAAACTAACACTATCCTGACGCCATGGCCGGTGGGAGAATAAATTCATAGATGTGTTCTGGAGCAGTCAGCGAGGTAGAAGGAAGCTAGGGTGTGGTGGCATGAAGCCACAGAAAGAAAATGTTCCAAGAACAGTCACTGGGGGACAATCAAAATAAGAACCAAAAAGTGGCCACTGGATTGGCCACACAAGGGCCACTGCTGACTTTGAGAAGCATAGTCTCAGTGGTGAAATAAGAATAGAGGCTGGAGAGAGGATGTGAGAGCATACAGATTGGAAAACAAGAAATAAAACTGTCCTTATTTGCAGGTGACATGACTATGTAGAAAATCGTAAGGAATCTATTTTTAAAAATACTTGGTACTAATAAGAGGCTTTAGCAAAGTCCCAGGATACAAGGTCAGTACACAAAAATTAATTGTGTTTCTATATACAAGCAACGGACATTTGGATACTGAGATGAAAAATAAATACACAATCATTTGTAATTGCTGGATGAAAAAGAGAAAGAAAAAGCGAAAAGTTAGGATAAATTTAACAAAATATGTAAGAGGATCTGCATGCTGAAAATTACAAGACTTTAATGAAAGAAATCAAAGAATATTTAAATAAATGGAGAGACATACCATATTCCCAGACTGTTAAGATTCAACATAGTAAAGATGCCAATTCTCCTCAAACTGATCTAAAGGTTTAACACAGTTCCTGTGAAAAACATAGGATTATTTGTACTGACAAGCCAAACCTAAAATTTTTATGGAAAGGCGAATTAGATCACTGACAGGATTTTTTAAAGCATTATCTGATTTTAAGCCTCATTATAACTATAGCAATAAAGATAATGTGGTATTGACAGAGATACAGACAATAAATCAATGAAACAGAATAGAAGTTCAGAAATAGACCCACATGAGGATGGCAAACTGATATTTTACAAAGATGCAGCAGCACGTCAGTGGGAAAAGGACAGGCCTTTCAACAGACATTTTTTTAAACAACTGGACAAAAGGCAAAAACACTAACTTCAGCCTAAGCCTTATACCTTATACAAAAATGAACTAAAAATGGGTCATAGATCTAAATGTAAAACTATAAAACTTTTAGAGAAAATGTTTGTGACCTAGGATCAGGCACAAAATTTTTAGATATAACAACAAGGGCACAGTCCATCAAAGAATTGGACTTTTGACAAGATTAAAAAGGTTTGGTCTTCAAAAGACCCTGCTAAGAGGATAAAAAGATGAGCCACAGACTTGGGGAGAAAGAAAAGGGAATTGCAAATCATAGCTGTAAAAATCAAATGACTTGTATGCAGAAGATAGAGAAAAAAATCTCGAGACTCTCCAATAAGAAAACAGAAAAATCCAATTAGAGAATAGGTGAAAAACTAGAACAGACATTTCACCAAGGAAGATATGTGGATGGCAAAAAAGTCCATAAAATGATGTCCAAGAACATCTATTGATAATGAATAGTAGTAACTCTACACTAGGGGGGAAAAATGCATTTTCTACAAATTCACTGGGACACTCTGTATTGAAGCCCTGGCTTTCCAGGTAAGAAGATCTCTGAGCCGTGAGGAAGCCCACACACAGGCTTCAACTGACAGCGAGCAGAGGTTCCAGCCAAAAGCTCACCTCAAGGGCTACATATGTACATGGAGACACCTCTAGATGGTTCCAGGTCCCAGCCATTGTCGCCTGTAGCCATCAAGCCTTCCCAGCTGAAGCAGATATCTTAAGACAAGTCTTTTCCACAATATCCTGCAAAATTCATAACCTGCAGAACCCATGGGCTTAATAAATACTTCCTTTAAGCTGCTGGGTTTGGATTATTCATTCCTGCGATAGTCACCGGAGCAAACTGGCACTCTGTCCGCTCTGCAAAACATACTGATTCAAATTATGAATTATTTATATGCTTACTAAACATCTACTATTAAGTATAAAATGCCTCTCTGTTATGTACCCTCTCATTTCTTCCCACCCGTTGGGTTCCGTGCTTGTGAAGAGGCATTGTGTTGTTCCCAGACCTGTTTATGTTAATTGTGTTTATTATTATAATCACACAATTGAATTAAAATTATATAAACCAATAAAATCTTGACATGAAAAGAATGATCAGCAAGTAAGGGTTATGATTGTGAAAACTAAAGTGAATGCCTTGGAAAGATTCAATAAAGGTGAATCAGTGAAAATTATTACAGTAGAATTAGATGTGGACAAGATAACTATATATGACAGATAGGGGATTTTGAAAATCCAAAAGGTTTCTGCATTCAGATGGCTTTTAAATGTCTATAAGTTCTCATTCCCCTTTAGAGAAATGAAAACTGTATCTTGTAGTTGAGGCATTATATGGGTGTGATCTGTGTAAGGAAGACAAGCTGCAATTCCAACCAGTGGACCCAGACTCAAAAGAAAGACTTGGCCCTACATCAAAAGACTGGCAAAGGAATATAGTTTAATATGTTTTAAGTTAAAATAAAATGTTTAATACACTAACCCTTTGACCCACTAAATTCGCTCCTGGGTATAAGCCTAAGAGAAATGAAAACATATGTCCACAAAAATACGTAGGCAAAGATGTTCATAGCAGCATTTGTCGTGAAACCCAAACTGGAAAGACAAATGTCCATCAAGCAAAGACAAGTCGTGATGCATTCCATGCAAACTAATTAATACTCAACCGTAAGAATGAATGAAAGCAAGTAACAAGATGAAGTATAGGTGAATCTCGCAGACATGTAAAAGAAATCAGACACAAAAAAACCCAAACTACACGATTTAATTCATATAAAATTCTAGCAAAGGCAAAAACTAATCTATGGTGATAGCACTCAGGACAGACACTTTCCGGAGCAATGGAAATGTTAGATATCTTGACAGGACTGTGGGTCAGACACCCATGTCCATTTGTCAAAATTGTAGTTAGGATTTATGTATGTTTATGTCTGTAAATTTTACCTAAAGAAAATCGAATTTCAAAACACAAGTAGGGGATAAGGAGAAGAGGGAGTCATAGACAAAGCAAGAATGGCAAAATACTGATCTCTGTTGAATAGTATAATAAGGGTACATTATTAAGTTCTGATTGTTTTGTGTATGTTTGGAATGTTCCACGATTTTTTAAGTTAAAATGGTTAAGGTATGTGTTTTCCTCTGGTTTCCAGATTTAATCAACCATTTTGATGACCTGCCCCACTCCCTGCCCCAGTCAGGGCCACCTGTCACACGATTGATTCCTGCATGCTGTCCCACACGTGAGCTTTAAGCCACAGCCAGGACTGGGAAAGCTGTGCTCTCTGCCACATAGTAAAACACTTCTTAAAAATCTGCCTTGTCCGATAATTGATTCATGTCTTTACACCTCATTAAAACTTTGAACGGTGATGTGATTCAACAGAGGAAAAAACATGAATTTTGTTATCAGAAAGAGTAGGCTCAAATCTCAGGTCTGACACATTTAATCCATGCAATTTATGACAATCAAATGTCCCTGAGCCTCCAGGTCCTTATCTGTCAAAGGAGGGCTAAACCTGCATGGATTGCTGTTGTCTCCCCACATCTGTCACCTTTCTTTCCACAGTAAAAGAAGGCTTGGCACGCACACGTGATGTCACAGAATGCTGGGTTTGGCTAGGCTGACAGGCAGCAAGGTGTGGCTGGATGACTAAGTACTGCCAATGAGGAATAAAATAGCTCATGGGTCATAGCTTCTGGAATCTTCCTTAAAACAAAACTGGCATACACTTTCTGCTCCTTTTTTGTCATCCCTTCCTTCCATCATGCTGCCAGGATATGGATGGGATGGCTGGGGATCCAGCCCCCAGCTTGGGCACCCTAGCAATAAGAGTAGTGGTAAGCTGGCAGCAACCTGGGGACCTCTAAACATCATTCAGCAGAGCTGCCATTTGTGCCCCGGACTGCCTAGCAATAGTTTTATGCAAAATAGAAATAAATGTTTTCCCTTTTTAAGCCATTGTTGGAGTCTCTGTTACAAAATATAAGTTCACAAGTAAACTTAAACCTAATACAATACCTGCCTCAGAGTGTGTTGTGATGACAAAAAATGTGTGTGTCTGTAACACCAATTAGGTAGAAAGAATAATAGTAAATAACTGTTATCTTTAGAATTAATGTCTTGGTTTTCTGTAAGCTACTCTGGGTCTAGCAATAAGTAACATGTAGTAGCTCTCAACAGATAGTTGTGAGAGTGAATATATCACACTCAAGTTTGTACTGAAGGAAGACATACTGATCCACAAGGGAATAATTAAGAAGTATAGTAGTTAATCATTCAACCAGGCAGGATTTAAAATAATTCTAAAACCAAGAATTGGTGGATGAAATCAGTGATATATTGAGACAGACACCCTCAAAAACCAAAGATCAAAGTTTCTCAGTATTAGCACTTATCAACATTTGGAGCCAGACAATTTTGCCTTGGGCGGAGGGAAAGGGCGGTGCTATGTATTGTAAGATGTTAGAAGCATCCCTGGCCTCTACCCACAAGCGACGCTAGTAGCATCCTCCTTCCCTAAGTTGGGATCACCAAACATGTCTCCAGACATTGCGGAATGTCCCCTGGGGGACAAAAATTACACCCCTGGTTAAGAACCACTGCTAAAGATGGAGGCGTAAATTTATACAACTTTTCTAGAAACAACCTGGTAATAACTATTAGGAACAGTAATGTAAAATGCACATACATCAATAAAAAAGACAACCTTATTTAAAAATTGGCATAGGATCTAAGTATACATTTCTCTGAAGAAGATATAGAAATGGCCAATAAACATGTGAAAAGAAGCTTGACATCATGAGCCAAAAGAAAAAGCAAAAGCAAAATCACAGTGAGGTATCACTTCATATCCACTACAGGGGCTGTAATCAAAAAGACAGACAATAACAAGTGTTGACGAGGATGTGGAGACATTGGAACCTTCCTATGCTGCTGGTGGGAATGAAGAAGTGGTACAGGCACTTGGGAAAACAGTCTGACAGTTCCAAAAGGTCACACGACAGGCTGAGGGATGAGAGTGACTGTTGATGCGTATGGGGTTCCCATGTTCTAAATGGACTGTGGTGCTGGTTGCACACCATGTGAACACACTAGAAACAACTGATGTGTGCACTTTAAATGGGTGACTCGTACAGCATGGGAATTAATAAAGCTGTTCTAAAAATACTCAAAACATCAACATCACCCCCAACAAAAGGATGCACATACAAAAATGTATATTGTTATGTTATTGGTAAGATTTTAATAATTGGAAAACACCTAAATGCAAAGCAAAAAGGGATGGCAAAATAAGAAGAAAACAAATCCTACTATTTGCAACAACATGGATGGAGCTAGAGGGTATTATGCTCAGTGAAATAAGCCAGGCGGAGAAAGACAAGTATCAAATGATCTCATTCATATGTGGAGTATAAGAACAAAGAAAAAAACTGAAAGAAAAAAACAGCAGCAGACTCAGAACCCAAGAACGGACTAATAGTTACCAAAGGGAAAGGGACTGGGGAGGATGGGTGGGAAGGGAGGGATAAGGGGGAAAAGGGGGCATTATGATTAGCAGATGTAATATTGGGGGGGCATGGGGAGGGTTATACAACTCAGAGAAGACAAGTAGTGATTCTATAGCATCTCACCTCGCTGATGGACAGTGACTGTATGGGGTTGGTGGGGGGGACCTGATGAAGGGGAGAGTTTAATAACCATAATATTGCACATGTAATTATAGATTAATGATATCAAAATAAATTATTTTAAAAAGGGATGGCAAAATAAATTCTGCTTAGTCATATGAATAAACATTAAGAAACCACTGTAAATTGTCTTTTGACTACTTACTAACACAAGGGAACCTCACGCTATAATCTTAAGGGAAAAGGCAGAATGTAAAATTTGCACTTAGACCCACACACAGACACACAGAGAAACTTTATAAAAGAAAGTCCACAGTCAATAAAGAATGGCTAACATTAGGTGGTGGGATAAGTGGTGATTTTTATTTTCTTCTCTTTCTTTGATAGTTCCTATATATCCTAAACCGCATATATGTTTGTAATCAGAAAAATTACTTTTTAAAGATTGAGAGAGTTTATTTCCAAAACTTACTTGAGATGTACAGACCATAAGAGCTAAAAGAAAATGATGGATAATGTAGTCAAACCCCCTAATTTTACTGAGGAGGCAACCAGATCCCAGAGAGGCTGAGTTCCCAGGCCCTCATCAGTCATCTTCTCAGTATGTGAAAATGAAACAGCTCCTTCCTCTTCTCTCCTGCTTTCCTTTCTCTCTTGCTCGCCTTCCTAAACCCACACAAAGGCAGCTCAAGAAGAAATTGAGGGATGGACCATTAATATTAATAATTGAGGACATGCTGATAAGACAAATAAGTCAAATACCGTATGATCTCACTTGTATGTGGAATCTAAAAAATGTTCATTTCAATTTAAAAAATGAACTCATAGGTACGGAGAACAGATTGATGATTACCAGAGGCAAGGGGTGGACAAGAGGGGGAAGGGGAGCAGAAGGTCCAGGCACCCAGCTGTAAAATAAATGAGGCCTGGGGATGTGATGCACATCATGGCCGTTAGGGGGGGCAACACTGCCTTGTGTATATGAATTGCTAAGGGAGTAGATCTTAAAAGCTCTCATCACTAGAAAAAAAGACGGCGTGTGGTGTGTGTGGTGGTGAATGTTCACCAGACTTACTGTGGTGATCACTGTGTAATATATACATATATGGAATCATTCTCCTGTACACCTGAAACTAATATAGTGTCGTATGTCAATTATGTCTCAATTTTTTTTAAAAGAAATAAAATATCTTTGAGGGACATCTTCCCCAAATTGGATTCTGTTCTAAAATTCCTACAAGATTAGACAGAAAGACCCAACAGCCTCTCTCGTAGACCATCAGAGGGCAGTATAGCAAGTCAAGCCAGCCAGGCTGAGGCCGAAGCACAGTGCCTCAACTTCAGTGGGAATAACCACCCTTCTTGGCATCAGAAGCAGACAAACAGGACTAAAATCTGGCCCTGAGATGACCATCCTCAGTATTCTCGGGCAAGCGTGGGCCAAAGGAGTCTTTTTGAAGTGGGGCATTCTGGTTCCCATCCAACAAGAACAAGAAATAGATGACACCCCAGGGAACTGCCCCCACCAACACCTCCCAAATTTTTTGAAGCAGCAGAATCTAAAAAAATTCACTTCATTTTCCTGCTCCAGGAGGTGCCAGAGGGATTCCCCAGCCTCTGGGAGGCAGCACCAATGGAAGGCCGGAGGCACACAGACGGGACGCTTCTCTCAAAGTGACCAGCTGCCAGCGCCACTCCTTGGGGTCCCCAGCCTTCCAATCAGGCAAGAAACAAGAGTCCAGGACTCCTCAGTGGAAACAAAAGTTCAGTGAGATTTGGCAAACCTCCCTGTTCTCAAATGATTCCCAGACGATGGTAAATTTGGAAAGTGGTTCGTTTTGAAAGTGAGACACATGAACTTGGTTGCAAAGCCTGCTTTCTCCCCTCTCTCCACAACATGTGAAAATGAAAAACACAGAGTTGGGAGAAATAGTGTTCACATCCACTGAAGGAACCTTCTCCAGACGGGTAGGGCTTGACCAGAGTGCCTTAGCCCAGTTATGCCGGAAGACAGCCCTCCGTCAATCCCAGCTCTACCACTCACTGGTCTGGTGAACCTGTGCACATCGCTCAGCTTTTCGGTGCCTGGTTTACTCATCTAATAAGTGAAAGTAACCGGGATAATAGTTCCTCTTTCCTAAGTTGTGAGGATTTACATAGTCCCTGACACCCTATTAGTGCTCAAGAAATGTAAGCTATTATCTAGTGCTAGTAGTGATGGGGATAAAGATCCTTAAAATACAAAGCTTTTCTACCCTCGTTGCTTAGGCCAGTCCAACATCCTGGGGCTTTTACTATGAGGAAATTCTCTCTTAAAGACCCTCAAAAAGCTTGTTAGTCAATCAGCATTCAGTCAATCAGCCAGCATTAATACTTTGGAAAAACCCTATATCACCCAACTAAAAATTATCTCTAAAATCTGCCTCGGTTGTATAAGCTGAAGTACATTCTTTTTCTCCCTAAGCTGCTGGTTGTCAAAGTTCTTCCCCCAAAATAAATTTACCATGGTTTGATGTGAAGGCTTAGAAACACAATGTCTACACTTCTATAAATTGTTTCGTCAATAGTTGAAGTTCAAGTAATTCCCTATAACTGATACATGCTAGGACAAACACTTACAGTGAGATTAATTAGCGTGACTCATTGGATTTTCCAAGGATGGCCGCCGCAGTATTTCCTAGTACACAGGATTCTTCTCTTATCGAGAGGTGGGGTTTGTGTTCCCTCCCACTGAATCTGGGAGCAGATGATGCTGTGCGTCTTCTGAGGCTGTCATACAAGACAGTATGGCTTCCTCCGAGTTTTCCTCAGGATGCTCATTCTTGGAACCCAGCCACCACACCTCAGCACTTGGTGAGGCCATGGATATGGGTTCCCATTCAGCAGCTGGGGCAACACCTCCCATGATGTAACTGAGCAACCCTGCAGATGATTCCGGTTCCAGAGTCTGAATCTTTCCAGCCTTTGGGTCTTGCCAGCTAAGCCCCTGGACACTATGGAGCAAAACAAACCATCCCACTGTTTCCATTTTGACCCACAAAATCTATGAGCACAAGAAAATTTGTCATCATTTTATGCCATAAGGTTGGGGAACCACTTGTTACGCAGCAACAGTGATGAGAAAGCTAACAATCGTGGCTGCCTCATATTTAGGCACTTTAGACTCTAACACCTGTAAAAATAGCCCCCACTTTGCTGAAATCTTGAATTTCACAATGAGATACTTATCCTTTCAGCTTAAATTTTTATCCCTTTTGAAATATAGAGTGGAATATAGTCAGAGGCCTAGAGTCCCAACTCAGGAGCTACCAACTATTAGTAGTCACTTAATATGTGGGTCTTATGTTGCTTCCTTCCAAATCCACTCTCTACCCTTCTCCCCTCACCCAAACCTCCAAACTGGTGTCTCAGGAGATTAACTTTGTGAATTAAATCAGTGAGCTTCCAGTTGTAAGTGACCAACGGGATGCACCAGCAGGAGACCCAGAGGCCAGCAGGAGAAGGAAGTTTGGGTATTCACTCTGTAAAGGAAAAACCTTCCCATTTCTCCTCTCAACTTTCTACTTCCCACAATTCTGGTCACCAAATGTGTGGGGAGGTTTTCCCACACTAGGCAATTCTCAGACACCAGCTGGGTGTCCTACAATCTCACTCAATGCTAACACTATGTATCTAAATATAGCATCAGATCCCACAGGTTAAGGGCTCAGTCCCATAAACTGACCCCAGTGCAGATGCCAATTGTAAGTCCAGGTTGTCACCTGGGCTTCTGATCAGCTGGCTGAAAATCAGAGGTTCTCACAACCTTTCCTCAGGTTCCATTCTTTTCTAGATGGCTCAAAGAACTCAGGAAACCAGTTTACTCATTACATTACAAGTTTATCATGAAGAGATGCAACTCAGCAACAGCCAGATGGGAGAGATGCAGAGGACAAAGTGTGTGGGACGGGGTGATGGAGTTTCCAGGCCCTCTCCAGGCCCACCACTTTCCTGGCCCATCTGCACGTTCATCAGCCTGGAAGCTCTCTGAACACCAGAGCTCAGAGTTCATAGCTTGTGGGGGCTTCATGATGTAGGCATGACTGACTGAATCTTGGCCACTGGTGACTGAACCCAATCTCCATCCCTTCTCCCCTCCCTGAAGGCTGAGGAGTGAGGCTGGAAGTTCAAACCCTCTAATCACACAGTTGGATCCCCTGGAAATCCCATCTTTAGGAGATTTCCAAAAGCACCCCATTAATCTAAATTCAAGTGTGGTTGAAAGGGTCTTGTTATGAATAATAAATGACACATTTATCACTCTTATCACCCAGGAAATTCCAGAGAATCTGGATGAAGATGAAGTCTATATGGCTTACTACAAATCACAGCCTCACAATTCCCCTCTCCCTATCTTTGGGGTGGTGACATCTCTCAGCCAAAGGTCACAGCTCCTCTGAGCCATGCTTCTTACACAGCTAGTTCACTCTCGCTCCCAAATTCACCTCCATTAGCAGACTTTATCACCAAGCCAGCTGGCTGAGTGTCTCAGGAGCTGAGTATGAAGTTTCCCAGGCCAGGATCACAGATCAGAGGATAAAGGATGGGGCTTAGGGCTGCAGGACAGCAGGTGACTGACCAGTGCATATGGGTACCATTAAAATGTTCTATATTATAGTTATTATTGTTACCCGTAACTGAGAAAATGTAAGTGTCTGTACCTTAGAACGAATAATAACTTTTCCCAGTCCTATCCTCAGAGCGACGATATTACAGCCCACACGTTCCGAGCTTACCAAGCTTTGAAATGTCTGTGCCTCCCCAAAAAACATCCAAATGCCCCATAAACACATCCAGACCTGCCAGACTCCTTCTGTGACTGGTGAAGCCACACAAATTCTTTTCTCACGTTATAAATGCCAGTGACAGTTTCAGAAAAGATGAGGGCCACCAAGCGCTGGCAGTGCCTAGAGCCTGGTGACATCCTGGGGAAGCACTCTTGACAAATGCCAGCCAAAACGGGGTCACCAGCTCTCAGGCTCCTCTTCAAAAGCCCTCGCCTCCACCTACTGCGTGTGGCGTGTGGACAGCTAAAGCCCCCACCTCAACCCCAAGAGCTAGGGACCTGCAGAAACCTCATTCCTACAGTTATCAACTCCCACACTGCAGCAATGGTTTTTAAATTATTGTCGTCAACATATCCTCTTCTGCTTTTATTTTTATAAACATAGAACGCCAGTTATAAACAAAATAGATAAAGTTGGTGGTGTATTAGTTGAAGCTGAGGCTGGGGCTGGATGAGATGGGGTAGCCTGGGGTAGCCGTCGCCCCAGAACAGTGTCCTGGGTCTCTGAGGAACCCAGTTGGAGAACTAGCAAGTGCTCTAAGACTCCAGCAGTCTTGATAAAGTTTAGAAACTTCAGATACTCTTTAACATAGTGAAAAAGTAACTTAACTACATATAATTACTCTCCATATTCAAGGATCAGAGGCTTTCTTCTCAGCACACTTATATTACAATCCCATATAGAAATTCTTCATTTTACCTAGAGACGCAGTTACCTTCTCACACACAAAACCCTAAAACCCCACTGCACAACACAGGTTTTTATACCACAACTTTCCCAGAGATTTCCAGACTCTAGGAAAATGGGAAAAAAGTTGTATCTGAGACACTGTGCCTGTGACAGAGCCCCTCCCACTTCAGGCGGATGACAGGTGCCGGTCTGTCCCTTGGTCTTCTGCAGCTGGCACATCTGCCGCCTGTTCGGTGTTGACATTCTGCCTGAGGTAGTCCACAAAGTGCGTCAGGACTATCTTCTGGAATGTGCTGCTGTAGATGGCCCATGACGGGATAAGGCTCAGGACGCTCGCCTGGACGGGACAGAAATGGGGGTGTCTGAGAGAGAAGACCGCCAAGCCACTTACAGACACAACATCTCAGTGTGCGTTCATCACCTTTAAAAAGATTTTTCCGACTAATGAAGTTACGTCCCAAAATCTTTTAAGTAGTTGCTGAAGTGTAAAGGTCTTGTGACACTTTCTTCGCAAACATGGTTTTCTCCGATCCCCAAGCCACACCTGGATCAGCCCGGAGGCAATCCCGAATTAAGACCGCTCTGTCCGTGGTGACAGGCCCCGCCCTTCTTTCCTGCCCTTCGTGGCGCTCCCTCTCCCCGGGTGTCGGTGTGCTTCCAGCCAAGGTTCCATTAAAACGAGATTCCAGGAAGAATCAGACATGCATTCACGTTCAGCACATCTGAGGAATAGTAGGTGCGGATAGAATACGCGAACGCATGAATGAGTCAGTGGACAAAGGTCACCACAGAGTGTAAATTATTCACACGAAGCATTTGCTTTGAAAAAGAGGCCAAGCCTCACTTACAGCCAGAACACCTTTCAGGCAGTAGACACAGGCCCACACGGCTTCTTGACCTCAAATCTCACCTGCGCCTTGCAAGATAGGTCCAGGCCCCCAGAAGCACTCATTTTACCACAGTGTGATCCTGTTCGTCCAGCATTCCTCAATGCACCCACCCAACAGGACAAGAGAACTGCAACCAGCGGGAAATGCAAGCTTTTTAGGGAGTGCTCACTCTTCAGGCAGCTCAGACCCTTGCACCCCTGCACCCGCTGAGATATCTCAAAGCAGCGGACCAGAGACGTCTTCCGGGAACCGAAGCAGAACTCTTCTCCTGCTAGTCAGGTCAACGGATCAATGCAACTTCTTCCTCAAGAGCTTCGTTTTTCTCCCCGAGAGTTGTTCTATCTCTCAGCAAAATCAAGCCCTGTCATCAGTGTTGCCTTGAAATAAATATTTTGGCTTCGTGAAATCAGCCATAAAGAAAATAAATTAGAGCTGCAGACCCCTAGAAAATGTTCTAAAAAGTCCCCTCTCCCATCTCCAACTCTGTCCACCTCCTCCCAATGGGAAGGGCCAAGTAGAAGAAGCCAGGAAAGGCTCTGAGTCGGACGAAAGCGGACGTACACTCCAGCTGCAACATCACCCCCAGGCGGCTCGGGCACCGTGTTGCAAGTCTGGTTTTCTCAACTGTAAAGCAGCAGCCAAGTGACCCATCTCACAAGATGCTCAGGAGGATTGAGCAAGGTAGCCCCAAACGCCGCCTGGACTCCCCCTGGGTCTCCGCTCCCGCCCCAGTGCCTGCCCCAGAACTCCCTGGGGGCAGAGCGCATGCTCTCTTTCCCTCAGCGTGTAATGGAAAGATTGCTGGCTTACCAGTTGATTCTACTTGATCACCCATAACTTTAGATTTAATAGTCTTTCTAAATCCTGGCACATTACAACTTCCCTTCAACAGGTTTAATAACTTGTGTGTTTTTCTTTCTCTTTTGCTCCACCAGGCACCAAGACTCTTTGTCCTACTCTTTTCTTGGCATCTGTTTGCCAGAAGAGATTAGATTTGTTACGTAAGAAATCAAAAGAGAAAAGTCAAAAAGCATTTCAACTTCAGACATCTAGAATTGGATCACATAGCAAGACAACAGCTTTGCAAACCAGGCTCTTACCTCAAGAAAACATTTTCTAAATACTGATGGATTCCATTTAATACATCAGCACCTTGGAGAATGTGTGTCCTCTGAAGTGTGTCCCCTGGACTTAGGCTGGGGATTGGAGTGAAAGCTAGGGAAGTATGATAAAGAAGTAAGAGGGGTACTGAGGGTAAAGGAGAAGTTATCGCCCTCACTCTTCTGGAGTGCGAACTGCAGAACAGCATCTCAGCGTGGTGACACAGGTGCCCAGGTTTGGTTTTCCCAGTGCCCCTCAGATCCACATTGATGCTGACGCAGAATTGAGAGCCAGGGGCCCGCTGTGAACCGAAGCTGCAGGTGGACTGCAAGCCTGTGGCCACATAGGGAGGCAGCAGAGATGGCTGGGGAGCAGCGGGGGGTCCGCTGGCCAAGCTAAAAGGACCAGAAGGGCGGTCACTTTCACTCCCACAGCCGTAAGTCAGCAAGGTGCCCAGCCACTGGGCAGAAGGGCCGCCCGCACTTAAGGACCGGCAGGGACTCTCGTCTGCAGTACCACCTCAGTGAGAAAGGCAGGAGAAGGGGGGGCACCCAGAAATACTGAACATTTTTCTCTAATTCAAAGACAGAGGGCGCATTTCCTAAACGGCCAATTTATATTTTCAGTTCAAATGAACTTTAAACTCATTGGACGTTTCATTCTTTTGTTTTCCTGACATGCAGCAAATGCTGATCTGGAGAAAGACCAGATCAGCAATGAGTAAAATAAAGATCTTATATTCTTCCTGCCGGTCCACTTTGTAGTGTTGGTAAAACTGGGTAAATTCTGCACATTGTTGAGGTTCTAAGTAAAAGTAGGAATAGTCACCTAAGGCAAATCAGTGTCTCTTGCCAGAGTTTCCCTAAGTCCCAGGAGGTGACTGAGTGTTTGGGGAGGTTAATGCACTGACCCATGAATTATTCTAGCATCTGAGAGGGAGAGAGAGAAAAAGCCTGAGGGACAGAAACCCAGTTCCTGTGGTAGAAAAGCATATGAGTCAGAGGAAGAAGGTGGCACATGCAGGGAAAGTAGACATCTGTCTACATAGGCAGGCAAAGTAGAGATCTGCCTAAAATTCTAGAAACAGAACTGCAGGACACTGTTTTCAGCATTAGAGTGTGATACTCAAGTCTACCTTTGGTTCATGTTTGTTTCTCAAAGCAGCGCAGGAACGGTGAGAACTCCTCCCACCACGAGCCCTTGAACCAACCCTATGAGAGGCCGTGGTGTGCGGGGGCGGCTGGTACCCGCTTACAGCAGCCCATCGTGCTCACGGCTCCTAAACTCGCAAGCAGGGGCAGCACAAAGGCGGCTCACAACCGGCTGTGGGGGAAGAGTTAAACCGGGAGAGGAGCGATGATACTGATCAAGGTGTTTCATTCCTCCTGGGCAGCCAGGTAGTGAGACATTGACCAGCAAGAGGGCCAGAGAAGATAGTGGTCCCCCACGGAAGCGCCCTGGGTCCTGCTATGCCCTTCCCAAGAGCTCAGGGAGCCCCGTCACCATCTGAGGGGACAGGCGGGCAGCCCAGGGTGAAATTGGCCAACCCTGGGGTTCTCCGTGGGCTGAGCACCCTGGCCTCCAGCTTCTCCTCCCCCTCTCCATGCACCTTTTCCCTGGCTGTATTACAGCCCAGTATAACCTCTGGCATTGCGATCCTTGCCACGAGTGTTCCAATAGCAAGAAAGGGCTAGCTCAGCCCTGCTAGGGCCTCCCGCCCGCCGCCCTCACTCCCTTACAGAAAGGAGATGCTATCCGTTACCAGGAACTCGTGGGCGAGGCAGCCACAGATCTCATCTCCGGCGGTGACATAAGTCAGTGATTCTTTGACGAACTCATCGGCGGTCTTGGTCACCACGTTGGTGCTTAGGTGCTTTGTCATTGGGGTAGACACAGCATAGGGGGTCAGCACCTACGGTGGGAAATCAAGACTGTGACACAGAAGCAGTTCCCAAGCCTGAGAAATTAATACTCCTTTTACCACCCCTCTGTTTTCCAACTGTGTTCTGACTGTAAAAAGGTTTCAGGACCCTAAATAAAAGTGGACAACTGAAAAGTTCTGGTTTAACTTTACCACTAATTCAAGATGAGGCCTTGGCCTCACCACGCAGGTTCAGATGCACGGAGAGCACGAACGGCCTACTAAAACATAGCTGCCAGACTTCAAAAATAAGAATGCAGGACACTCAGTTAGATTTGAAGTCCAGACAAACAACTACAAAAATTTCAGCATGATTATGTCCCAAGTATTGCATAGGATATACTTACACTAAAAAAAAAATTATTTGTCATGTATCTGAAATTCAAATTTAACTGGATGTCCTGTATTTTATCTGGCAACCCTGCTTCAGAGGTTTATTTCTAACATATTTGGCCAAAGTTGGAGCAATTTAAAGCCCTTTGGATTCCCACTTTCACACTTCAGTTAGGAGCCAGGAGTGGCCCATCCTCCTTGATCTTTCCTGTTGTGGTAGAAAAATAAACCACCCCACACTGTGCCCTGCAAATCCGACAGGTGTTTCCACCTGAGGTCTCGCCACCGTGTGGCCTGGAGGGAGGTTTCACAACGGGGCTTCTTCCTTTATTCCCAGACACAAAGACCTTGGCATTTTTAGAAAGGAAACAAGATCCATGGTTGTTTCTGTGATTTCATTTATCTTCACATCCCACTTGAAATTATGTTGTTTCATCATTGGATCCAAGTAGAAGTCCACCAATCCAGTCAAACTGTTCCTCATGGAAATTTAGGCTATCATTACTTACAGAACACTTTTCTTCCAAAGATCTCAAAAATAACTACCTTAGAGAACTATGAGGAGCATATATTCTCCAACCCAGTTCCCAGATATGGAAATGCTGATGAGTATTTTCATTCCTACAGTGAGTTTTGGTTGATTGACAAAACACTTTTATGTACAAAACAGGGTGTCAAGAAATATTAGTTAAACTTGCATACCTATTAGTTCATTGGATTTTGCCAGTAATGCAGGGAAGTAAGCAGGTATAATAAATCCCCTTTTACAGATGGGGAAACTGAGGCTTTCAGAGTTTAAGCAGGTTGTCTGATGATAAATAGCAGAGTTGGGATTTGAACACCAAACCACGTCCGTAGTAATACTTGCTCATCCACTAAGCAGACATGTACTGAGTACCAATCACATGTGTGTTTGGAGAGACCAGTCATTTCTCAAATGGTCAATAGAGCCCTTTCACCTTCTCCCCCTTCCTCGGGGCGGGCTGCCTCCCCTGCGCCACCTCCCCGCCCCCCTGCTGTCCCAGGGAACCTACCACCTGGGCAGCTCCAGCACTCCCGGCCCACAGTCACCAAGAACAGGTGATACCGAGGCCATCACATCACGAGGGTATAGCTGTGGTACAACCATTGTGCTGTCCACAAGAATATTTCTCTTTCTTCTTTCTTCCAGACACATGACAGAGTTGCATTCCCTTGATTCTTGTGGTTGGGTGTGACCAGATCTGGCCAATGAGTATAAGCAAAAGTGGTGCGTGTCTTTTCCCATCCAGACCCCTTAACTACCAGAGCAAGGTCATCCAGAACACCTGCCTCTCTTGCTCTGGCGTGTCAGTGACAAGACCTAAGATAGCAGCTTCCTCCACCAGCCTGGGTCCACGTCACTGCAATGAGCTACTCCCCTCTGCCGGCTCACAGTGAGTGGCTGGCATGAACGAGAAATAAATATTTGGGGCTTCAAGCCAATGAGACTTTAGGGTTTATTTTTTACTGCAACAAACTTCGCCTATATGGAGAGGCACCGTTGCAAAGGGATTCATTGTCAGTGGGGAGTCAGTGAATGGGAAGGAGGGAAAATCTCTGAAAGGTGAGGCTTTAGTTCAGCAGGGCAAAGAGCAGGACTGCGACCCAGTGACCCAGCTGTTACAGTCACTCGCTATGGCTGGAAGACGATGTCATTTACAAAGTTCCCACCATTAACTCACACCTGCCTACTGAGGGAGCTGTATCCTATAGCTGGTTAATTTATGGGAACCGCCACCTGAGATGTTCTCACCTGGGTATTTTAATTGAAAATTGATATATATACAACAATCATTTTAAACATGCAACTGTGAGTTACATGTAACTTTTTCATTTCTAATAGTATGTCATTAAACTTCTTCCCAAACAATAACAAAAACCTCTGTAAACTGTTTATTCCAGGTTCCAGAAACAGCTTAACTCTGTTACTGAATTAGGCACATGGGTAGCATTAGGTCCTCAAGACGTCATTGCTCAGCCTGCAGACAGTGACAACCTGGTTCTGCTCAGAATTTGGACAAGGTCACCTCCATGACAGATCTGCCATTGCAGAGCGCATCACCCCAGCTGATGAAGTCCACCGCGAATGAAACACCCCCAAGGGAAGATCCGCCTCCCCTCTCTCCAGCTCAGAACCAAGGGCCCAGTTTTCTCTTGTGTCTCCTCCACAAGTCCTCACCTCACAGCCTGTCACTCACTCACCTGCCCCATGCCCTCCTCTGCACCAGGGCGTGCATGACAACGGCAGCAGGGGGGAGCCAGGGCAGCCCAGTGGCCACCACGATGGTCCCAGGGACTTTCATGGTGCCAGCCAGAGCCTCTCATGACCCCACATGCTCAGCCAGTCCTATGGGGTGCACGGATCCAGTCCCCAAGGACCCAGAGCTCCTGAACTCACCTGGATAATGATGCCTTTCGCTTTGTATTCCGCTTGCAGTGCCTTGGAAAATGTGCGCACAAATGCCTGGAGAAATAGGAGAAACATGTTAAGGACCCAGAGCTTTGCCGTCACCGTCAGAGCCTGCTTGCTTGGCTTTCAAGGAGCAGCCCAGAGAACCTCCCTGTTCACCTTAAATGCAGTCAATTGGGACTTCGGGCCGTACTTCCTGGTCTGGGAGAGGCTCCCTCCATAAGCGGAAACACACATTTTGGGATAAATGCACACTAGAACCCCCGCATACAGATGACCTTATCCAGGGAAAGCTCTGCCTTGTCCACAGCACTCCCTCCTCCAAGGGTGTGTCTTTAGGATTGAGGTGCGGGGACACCCGGCTAGACTTCCAGGATGGAAGGAAGCTAGTGTCAGTTGCAGGCAGGAAGAAAGCAGGGCTCCCAGGCCGGAGGCTGAGTTGGGCTGGGGTCCCATGGGGACCATGCAGCTGCCCAGAGGCAGTCAGCGCCTCTTCCTAACCTCCCCCAGACACCTGCCAACTAGCTCAGCCCTGTCACAGAAGGGCGCCTCCAGGCAAATCTGTCCAACCCTTTACCAGGCAATGAGAAGGACGATGCCAACCGGAAGAACAAAGGAAGACAGGGGAGGCTTGGACTACATGCTGTTACTCGCCTTGGAAGCCGAATACAAGGCGTATAGAGGCCAGGGAAAGAGGGCCACTCCCGAGGAAACGTTCAAGATGAGCCCTTTCCGCCTAAAAGGCAAAAAGCAAAGGTTCGATTGCTTTAGTGCCTGATCACACACACCTTGAGAAGGAAGAGAGCAACAGGGCCCATGAGCCCTGCAAAACCCCATCCTCTCCAGGCTTCCACACACAGTACATGTTCTGAGCGGAAGGTCCCCCACATCGTGGATTACGACACGGCACAGTGATGTCACATAGCAGTCAGTTGACATCAAGGGCTTGTGACTGGAAGCCGGGGCTCCCCTACAAAACTACCTCCCGTAAAATGCAGAGACCAATTCAGCTCAGACAAGAGCCAAGGAGGAGGGGACGCTTCTCTCAAATGTGACATGAGCCCGAGGGCCCCCCGACTCATAAAGATGACACGAAACAGGGCAGATGCATGTGCAATCCTGTTTTGGGTGGAATTGGACAGTCCGTCATCTGCTCACCATGCATCCCCCAAGTCCCTGGGGTCCATATGTAATATCTTTAATCCTCCCCACTTAAATGGGTTTGGGCCAGGAAAGCCAGGAAACTGCAAAGTAGATTTCAAGGTTGAGCCCCTTCTTGCTCTAGGCAAGACAAAACTATCGACCATTTTCTTTTAATGAAACCACCTGAGAAGAATCAGCCCCCTAATGAGCATTGTAATAGGTAATAAAAACATGGAATAAATGGGAACATGGATGGAATGGTAATCTTAGCACTAAATTGGAGTATTCACTCTGACCAGGGCTGAAACCCCTAATAAGAGATGGTCTTGGTCTGCAGTTGCTTTTATGCTCAATGTAAGTTAATTGTTTTAATACAACATGCGCTCAAACTGCTGCTCTCTTCCTGCTCCCCGCCCTGCATTTGACCTTCAAATATGTTTATCCATTTGCCAGGCTGACCTGGCCCAGGATGTTAAGCTCTCTCTCATCACCTCCGTGTCCTTTCATTGCAGTTTTATCATTTGTTAAAGTAGCAGCCGGTGAATCCTGTCCCCCCACATCCACACTCTCACCCGAGCGCCCACATTGGCCGATGGCCAGGCCAGGGAGGCTGCACTGCTCTGAGTTTTTCAGAAAATGACCTCACCTTGATTCCATGTGCTTCAGGATGAGCTGTGTCATCTATAAGAGAAGGTAAAAGGTAAGCCCTGCACAGGGACTAAGTAGCGATGGGCAGCAGGTGCCGGAGGGAGCTACAGAGAGAGTTGATCTCAGGTGGCCTTGAAAATCGCTCCCCCTCCCTGGAGGTAATCTTGGCAACACTAGAGTCTGCAGAAACCCACGAGAGGCTATCTAGACAGATGGCAGATTGTTCAGAGGCCACAGGTCTCTTCCCCGAAAAGCTGAAGTCTTCCTAAAACTGAGGGCAGTGAAAAATTACGGAAATTGGCTTCTGGCCACACTGAGATTCCCAAGATACTTCTTTTTCTGGGAGACAGGTCAAAGTAGGAGGGCCATCACAAACCTCGCCCACGAGCTAGAATCGGGGGACCGTCAGGACACCTACCAGGTGTCCATGGGCATCCCACATACCAGGCAAGAAGAGGAGGGACAGCTCCTCAGTTCAGACAGTGGCCCAGAAACAGCCTGCCGGCGGCCTGTGAAAGAGCCCCACAGACCGTCCACCGGAATGAAAACAGCACTGGGAAGCCCCTTTCCTGTCCAACCTACTGCCCCCAAAGACGTCTTTCCTGTCAGTCTGGAGCTTGACTGGCTCATTAAAAGAGCCTTTTACATCACAATGACAAGGCACCCATATTATGAATTAAGGAAGAAGCAAACCCACAGGCTGAAATGTCCTCCAAAGTACAATTGAGTGGAACTGGCCCTGAGGACCCACCAGATTGCCTCCTGAAACACTGGATTTGAGGCAGGTGAGGGAAGGGTGAGGACGAGGTCATGTCATCGCCCTTTCTTGGGCGCCCAGCCTCATTCCAGGAATTGCTGGAGCACTTGTGAGCACCACCAGCATTTCCTCAGTCTCCCACATGAATTCACCAGACTTTTGGGCTAATGAACCCCATTAGAGATAACATCAGACTTCGTGGGTCCCTGTCTCAAAGCGCCCAATTTTTATCTCTTACCTCACGCTGTCTTTGCCCTCAAACTCATCCTTGAATCTCCGCCCTGGATAGAGAAGCCCGCTGTTTCCAGACGGCTCCTTCAGAATGGTGAGTGATTGCTAGCCGAGCTGCCAAGCAGCTGGCCCACTGGGGCACGGCCCGCTCAGGGCCCAGCCTGCAATTTGGGTAGTTTCCTTTGTTTCTTTGGGTAGTTAGTGCCTACCAATACACACACCGATTTTTTTAAAGCAAAGCAAAGCAATTCTCTGCTAAAGGAGTCAGAGGATTGTTAAACACAGTTGGGAAACTGATCAAATGGATCAAGACTGAAAGATCAAAGTGTAAAGTAAAAGGGAAGATTTTAGTGGTAAGGCTGCTGACAACTATGGGACACATGAAACCGACTATTACATCAACAGGGGTTTTAAAAAGCCATTGATTACTCAGCATAAGAGGAATGTGAGGACCAATAAAAACTGGGCAGGAAACTATAAATACCAGTATGTTTACAGAAATACAACCAGTGGTAAAAACAGTTTTTGTCAGCTCAACTTATCCACCTGAAAATAATTTTATTTAGGTCTACACGGCACCCATCCCCACTCCTTATGTTGATGGCAACCCATTTTCCTTTGAAGAACCAGCCCATGTCTTGTGGATTAGACTAAGCCTCCCACTGCTTCCCAACCGGGGTCACAGCCCTGTGAGATCACGGGTAACCCCTGATTCACCGCTGCAGGTCCATGGATCTTCTGGACGGGTCACGAGGGCTTCCATGCACAACTGTGAATTTTGTGTGCTGAGCAAGGTGCCCGGCTGGAGCGTGAGCGCAGGCTGAACAGCCCTTGGTTTCCTCACAAGCCACCGGGGGGACTCTTAACCCTCAGAGGACAGGCATACATGGTGTTCACATTGGGCTGTGTCCACTTTTAAGCAGCAGTTTTTCTCCAAACTGTCCAGAGGGATACCTTTCCCTTACCTCCACAAAGGCCTGGCATGGGCAGCTTTGCAGTCAGGCCTGCAAACGCTGGCCGTTAGGCAGTTAAGTCCAATAAAGGACCTGGGCCCTGAATGGCGCCCAACACATCTCTTAGTCCAACACCCTGAACAGATAGGAATCTGAAATTCAGGGGGGTTACGTAGCATGCCCAGCACTGTCCAATAACTAGTAGCTGAGCTGGGATCTGGATACATCTGAACTTGAACATCAGTTCAACAAATACCTATGAACATCAGAAGTCCAGAAAATCCAAGCCACGCCCTCCACCATGTTTCCAAACAGAGAGAGCCCTGCTCTGTTTACAAAGGCTGAACTGTAGGAAGGTGTTATTCGTGTTTTTTGAAATCTGCCTTGGCATCTGAGTATGTTTCAGCATCATTACACCTATTATGTTCTGACATGTGACAAACTGAAGGGAGAAACACAAGTCAGATATTAGGGGTAATGAATCTGTCCCTGTGTTTTCTTGATGAGAACAGAGTAAGATAATTAAAAGACCACTCCATGGCCTCTCAGTCAACTGCGGTTCAACTTCAAAGAAGGCTGCTTGTCCAGGAAACAGCATTTCTCCTGAGTTACAAGTTGCAATAGCGCCTACATGTTAATGCATTTACACATATACTGGTCACATACCTTCACTACTGAGGTGATGTTACAACGGACGAGGCTCTGTAATAAATAATCACAACCATGAATCAGCCAGACCACTGGAAAAAGAACCGTAAAGTGGGCAAAAGTCAGTCTGCATGCCGCCCCTCAGCCTGCAGATGCAGCTCCTGATGGACTGACTCAGCAAGTATGTGCAGTAGAACGAGGACATTTCTGGCATCCGTTACAATTCTATTAAGAATGTGATCTTGAACAGAAGTTAATTGTTCCCTTGAAAATTTAGGGAGGAATGCAAACAATTTTTCAAAGGGAGATGTTTCATTTCCAGCTTAGGGAGGAGAGGTGGGGCTAGAGGCCAATAGCCAGAGAACGGAAGGCGGGTGGTTGTGTGATACAAGAGTGAGATTCTAGGCTACAGAGGGCAGATAAAGAGACTACTACAGTCACCCAGGACATGCAGGTAGGAAAGAAGAGACAGTCATGGAAGCAAGCAGAAAAGCAGACATGAACAGAGAAAGAGAAGCAAGAATGGAACCCGCGTCATGGAAAGACACAGACTCCAGCCAGACACAGGGACCTTGGAGGTTAGACACACGGCCAAGCGAGGGTGGGGAGTGGGGTTTGGCCGTGTGTCACAGCGATGTCCAGGCTCTGAGGCATCATGCGCCCCTGCAGTAGGCTGGGTGCCTGAACAGGACCCTAGGAATGCCTGTGGGACAAAGGAGCGGAAGCAGGAGAGCCTGTTCAGAATCGGCATAACTCCATGACGTCAAAGCTTAGGGCCAAATAAAAGCCCACAATTAGGGCCTTCAAGGACTGTCACATACATGACGCAGTGACTCCTCACCGGCAGTGGCAGCCATGGCCTGAGTCACATTTGCTGAACTCGCGACACAGAGTTCCTATCATGGGCAACCCTCACACCAAAAGGTGGACAAATTTTATTACTGGGGAGACAAAGAAAGCCAAAGAGCTGGCCTTCTCCCATTTATACCCACAGCTATGAATTTATTAGAAAGAATTACCCCTAGTCTTAGCAAAGCCCAGAGTCCCAAAGGAATGGGACAGTGGGCAGGGAAGTTTTGACGTGCAGAGGAGGGGGACGACACCCTTATCCTGGAGATGGTCATGAACGTGGCTCCCTCGACTGGGTGTCAGGCACTCTGGTGAAGGGAGACCTCCAGACATCGGCCTGGAATGCGGAGTTCTGGCCAGACTGCCCCCACTGCCCCTACCCAGGCTCTGGTGGCCCCCCAGAAGAGCTCAGGCCCACCTGGATTTCCTCCGAGGTATTAAGGAAGCAGCTCGGCAGAAAATTTGGCAGCATTCCAACATTGTTGACTGACAAAGAGGCAAAACAAAGACGTCAGAAGAGCCAGTGGCAACGTTCACTGAAATCTTTAAAAATGTTCTTCCGCAACCCAGGAATTCTTCTCTTGGGAAGTTTTCCTCACAAAACACATACAAAAAGATATATATATACAAGGTTGTTCATTGCAACATGATTTGATAACAGTAAGGACATGGGAAGGGAAAATGTGGTTGTCTGATGCCAGGAAGCACATGAAATGAATCGTGGGGCGGCCATACAGTGGGACGGAGCGCACCATCCAAAATCACGGCTGCTTCAAAGTTCAAGGACATGGGACACATTTGTGATGTATAATTCTTAAAGAGGGTTACGAAACAGTATGTAAATTTAATCCCAGTTTTGAAAATATGCGTAAATGTGTCTGGAAAGTTCTGCACCAAAATGCTCTCTCAGGCTGTCAGGATTTTAAGAAATCCATAGTTCTTTTATTAGTGCTCATCTATTCTTTCCACCTTTTCTGCAATAATGTATTTAACATTTTATTAGTAAAAAAGGTAATTCTGTTTAAAATTCAGCAGAAAGTTTAGAAATTAAATCTTTCTTTCTTCTACATATGATACAAACACTGTACTAGGTATGAGGTTATCAAATATTTCGTCTATAAATCATTACAGAAAAAATATTATCTTCCTTCTAAGTAGAAAAAGAGTCAATCCTCAAATAATCACACTGAATTGCTGTTTCATGGATCAATCACAGAAATCTTTGTTTGTTAAACTAATTCCTTTAAGCCAATGTTTCTGAGATTGCCTCTTCTTCCTGCCAAATGTCATAATTGGTGAAAGAAAATTTATTTTAATACTAGAAAGTATGGTTAGAAAAGTTGAAATATCTAAATTTGTTATATTCCAAAACCTTATATAAATGTATTAATCAAATGTGCCTCTTGAAGCATTGAACTTCAATATTCAATTTAATGCTGCTGCTTAAAATACAACCATGGGCTAAATTTAAACTACTATGGAATAATCAGGTGTCACTAAGATAATTGTTTCACTTACAAGGTGTGTATTTTACAATTTACTTACCTAAAATTCCAATTTCTAAGCCTTCAAGTTTTTCTTTAATGTGCCCATAGATGTCGCCTTTGGTAAAATCTGCTTGTATGATCTTCACACTACTCCCTGTAGAGCGCTCTGCATTACAGACAAGTTGTTTTTAATGAACAAGGGTCCAGATCACCATTTGCCCATGACGCACCCCAATGCTCCTGTACCACCTGAGGTGACATTAAGGGAACAAACCCACCACCCCAGTTAGGAACAAGAAATAGCCCAGATAAATGCTGGGCTGTGCTGAAAGATCTGTGAGTGACGGTTTGTCTGTGTTTGTAAGAGTTACTATAGTGACAAGTTTATGCACTAAAACAGATTTAATGAGGTGGTTCTCAAAGTGGGGTCCACAGACCACAGCATGCACATCCCTGGGAACTCGCTGGAAACTAATATCCAGGCTCCACCGCACACCTCCTGAACCAGAAACCCAGGGAGGGGGCCCAGTGATTTGCTTTTCACGCAGCCCAGGGCGTTGGCCTTGGGCTGTGCTGCTAAGCCAGTGCTGGGTCCCCTCAGCACCGACACAGCAACCCTTTGTCTTCGTCCAGCATTTCAGCCTCCAGAAAGCATCTACGTACACAGTATCTTCCTTTAATCCTCTCAACGCCCTTGCAAGTAGATATCACCCCCATTTTCCAGAGGCAAACATGAAGGCTCAGGGAAGCTGAACCTCTGCCCAACACTCTGATGCGTCCACGATTCCCTGCGGATTTGTTCTCTGGCAGTTTTCATGCAGACAGGACCGCCCCAGGTGGAGCTCACCAGCTGCCGCGGCTCAGCTTGGAAGTTAGACCCGACTTCCCTGGGGCGAGTGATCTGAGGCATAGCTTGGGGGTGGGGGATGTTGTAGTCCAAAGACACTACTTGCTTCTCAAGAGGACAATGGAAAGCACTGTTAGCATCGTGAGGGAAACACTGAAGAATGTCCCAGTCCTGGCCCAAGTCACTTCTGATATCCAAACACAGAACAAAACCAGACTTCATTGGTCCAAGGGCACTGAGCCTCCACCGTGTGACTGCTCAGCCCTGTGGCTCCCACGTCTGCCTGCTACCCCAAATCTCCCCCAGGGACCCAAGGCTGTCCCCCAAACAGCCTGCCATAGTCTGTTTTTCATGACCGAAGACTTGCTGCTTTGAATTAAGGAGCTTATTAATTACTAAATTAATAATTCATTATTAAAATTAAATACCCAGAGAGGAACACTGTGGTCATTGTTAACTAAGAACATTTCAGAGTGGATCATAATACTAAAACGTTGTGATATAAATGCTGTCTCACAGAGTTATACAGCGTAGAACCTTCAGAACTCTATGCGGCAGCCCTGGGTCAAGTCTTTCTGAGAAGTCTGACAGCCCCCCGTAAGCATCGGCCCTCACCCTCCTGCAAGGAGAACAGCGCAGACGCTGGGAAGTGAAATCCCAGACAGGTCCTGCTTCTGAAAGGGAGGCAGCAGCTCCACAGAGCTGGGGCCTCTGGCTGCGGGAGGGCTGATCCTGGAGCAGAAGACAGGGGACCAAAGGAGAGGGACGGCTGTACATGAGCCCCTCCTGCTTCACCTGCCCAGAGGCTCACGGGCCAACTGGAGCCGCTCACGCCCACCTTCATTGTGAACTGAAGTCCCCACAGAGGCCCGCTGCCCCAGGCTCCAGGGAGCAACCTAGGGATGCTGACGACGTCCCTCCAGGCAGGACAGGAGCAGGTTCGGTGGGTGGGCTCTACAGACATCCCCTCATTTCACTCACCGATCTCCTTGGCAATGGCCTCGAGTTTTTCCAGTGTCCGGCTAATGAGCACCACGTTGAGCCCTTGCCTTGCCAGCTGGGGGCGCAGGTGGGAAAACAGAAAAAGACGGGGAAAGCCTGTGTTAAGTCCAGGGAAAGGAAATTCTGGGGCAAAATATCTCTAAATACCGAAATCAGTCAAAGGGAGAAATAAAGTTTAAAACCCGTTTATTGCTTACAGACTGCAGTCCAGCACCATCTCTCTCCCCGCTGCTCCAGAAGAAGCAAGCCAGCCCCTCCCCTGAAACTCTCAGGTTCAGACGCCTCTCCATCGCCCAGGTGATTCCCCGCTGACATGGAGATGAACTTCTCTGCACCCTGAGGATATGCAAACGCACTAAAGCCAGGCGAGATACTCTGGAAATGTTACGGTTTTACCCACAGCTTGTTTTAAAGGTGAATTGGGGCATCTTTGCGTGATCGTCGTGTCAAAAGGTATGTGCTCTTCCAATTTTACCATTACTGCCAAAGTGCCCTCCCTAACAACTGCACCATAAAAATACAGCTATTATATACTATAGCTATTATTTCTCCACACACTCTGGCCAACATTTCATATGAGCAACCTTGTTCAACTTTTTCCATCTTAATGGTTAAGAAATTATATCCCTTTATTATTTGAATTTGCATTTTTTTAGTTATCACTGGAGTTGAGTATCCTTTTGTATGTTTACATGTGAATAACCAGAGTATTTTCTTGCTGCCATTCTTCTACTGGGTAATTAATCTTCTTACAAATTTCTTATAAATTTGTAAGAGTTCTTTTAAATATATTCTGGATATTAATGATCTGCCTACTATATGTAGTATTTTCTCCTTTGTTTATAGTGTCCTTGCCATACATTACATATTAATTATAACATTATCAAGTTTGTGAATATCTTCCTTATGTTTTTTCAAAAAATGTCCTTTATGATGTTCCCTAGCTCCAAGGATATAAATACATTTTCCTATAACATTTTGTATTTATTTTTGTTTGTTGGTTTTTGAAAACAGTGTGAGCTTGAAATCATCTGCCACTGTTGTTTTCAAAATGCACAACTAGCTGTCTCCACCTTTTTCTATTTCTCCATCCCTTCCCAATGTAAAATGTCTAGTCCCACGCCCAACCCTCATATGTGCCGTGTCTGATCTGTTCTCTTTCACTTACCTTTTGTCAGTTGCTGTGTCAGCCCCACTTCCAACTTCAGTCATAATCTTAAAATGGGCTTTGATATCTGATATCTGCTAGAGAAAGTCTCTATCATTTATTATCTTCTTTCAAAATATTTTTATCTTCTTAGTTTAATAAGTGATAAGTAAGTGATAAAACAGGTCAAGTAATATATCAAAATTAGAGCTATTTAGGGGAAATAATATTTTACAATATAATAGTCTTTGTAGCAATCAATTATCCATAAATATGGTATCCATTTATTCAGATCTCATGTGTTTTCTAAAGACTTTTATAAGTTTATTCATATAAACCTTGGATATTTCTCCTAGTTTGCATTGGTAGGATAACATTAGCTCCTATAATAATTCCAAAATTTCAGCGGCTTAACACAATGAAGTTCGTTTTTTTGTCTTGTATAATAAACTCGATTCCACATAATCATTCGGGACCTTGACTGAGAAAGGCTTTGCCATAGTCAACCCCGGTTTTCTAAGATTGCTCCAGGTGTTGACATCCAACCAATACAAGGTCCAGAAGACACATCCCTTCCCAAAACCACTTGGCCAAGAAGGGACACCCATCGTTTCTGCTTGATTTCATTGTCAAAATTAGTTACATGGCCCTACCTGGATAGAAGGGAGGCTGTGAAAAGCCCTAGCTGGGCAGTCGTGCACTGGCTGCAGCGCCATACCATGGAAGACAAGGGAGGGGTCTGGTTGGACTGGCTGCTCCTGCCAGAGTTACCTTACACGTATTTGTTACCATTGTGCACTAAATTATTATGGAAGGAAGAATCTCTAGAATTAAATACCTAGGTTCAATTCCTGCTTCCACCGCTGACTCCTGTTGGCACAAGCTACTCAGCTCAGCCCCTTGGTGTCCTCACTGGCAAAATTTGAGGCAGCCCTCGCTCTCAGGTTGGCACTCAGCACACATGCCTTGCCCTGGTCCCAGCTCTACTCTTTCCACCCAGTGGCTGCTCTCTATCAACACACGGCCTCCCTAATTTGCCTCACACTGGGTAACTGAGCAATGAATTTGATTAAAGGGTAGTAAAGGCAAATCTGTGCCTTTGGTAAAAAAATAAGTTACAAGAAAAATAGCCATTTTTTTCCCCAAACTAAATACAGAAAGACCAGTTCTGTATCCAGATTAGTAAAACATTTCCATAAATGAAAAACACGCACAAAGCAATAAATATTTTATTTAAAAAACATACAAATAAAAAGATACACATCAAAGATACTAGAAAGTCTGTGTATGGGAGGAAGGGGAGTGTGGGATGGGAATGGAAGCAAAGATGACAGAGGGACATCCTGCAGATGGGTGACAACCCAGCCCTCTGAGGCTTTTTTTTTTTTATCTTGAGAAAACACTATTGTACATAACCAATAGTAAATTTGACAGGATACTAACAAAAGAAAAAGAGATATTTCCATTTACCAGTTTAAGTTATCATGTAACAAGATAAGAACCAACAATATACCCAGTCATAAAAAAGATGTGCAGCCTTCAAATGTCATGCATACAGTGGCAGCATTAATGTATCCATATCCCACAATTTGAAGCTCACATAATCCAAGTTAGATAAAATATGACCCACAGAGCGCTCAACATTTCATAAACATTAACCCATTAAGTTGACAACAGCTCTATGAAGCAAATCACATTATGTTACTGATGGATGAGGAAACTGAAACTCATGGAGTTTAGATGAGATCTGCAAGTCGACACAGTGACTGACATCTGTGATTTGAACCTATTCTTGCTGCTCATTCTACTACTCAACACAAAGTTTTAAAACCCAGTCTGCACGACTGGTATAGTTTTTATGTTCTGCCTGAGCTGCATATCACCAAAGAGACAGGATAAATAGACATCAGAGAAGTTTTTTAAGAAGGTTTTATCCCTCAAGAGATAAACACACACATACACACACACACACAGTGGATAGTGTATACTTCAGCATGCTGGTGTGCTGTGTTGGGTGTCAATAGCATATGGTAGAGAAATAAGAGTTAATCAGCTGAAAAATGCCTAATGTCAGTGTGATGGGGGAGGAAGACAAGCTAATATTAAATGATAATGCATAGTAATGAGGACTTTGGTAAAATTTCATGTAAGATCTTACAAATGCACAAATGAAGCAAATAATGTAGCCTTGGGTTTAGGGTAAATTTTGGAAATATCCCCCAGAATGTGAAATACAGGCATATTGTACTTTGCTTTTCACAGATACTGCATTTTTTACAGTTTGGAAGTATGTGGCAACGCTGTGTTAAGCAAGCCTATTGGCGCCATTTTTCTAACAGCATTTGCTATCTTTGTGTCTCTGGGTCACATTTTGGAAATTCTTGTAATATTTCAAACTTTTCATTATTATTATATTTGTTATGGTGATCTGTGATCACTGATCTTTGACGTACTATTGTAATTGTTTGGGGCCCCACCAACCATGCCCTTGGAAGACAGAGAACTGGATCAATAAATGTGTGTGTTCTGCCCGCGCCCCCCACCAGCCATTCCCCCATCTCTCTCACCTCGGGCCTCCCTATTCCTTGAAACAAAACAGTACTGCGATGAGGCAAATCAATAACCCTACAATGAATGTCCTCCAAGTGTTCAAGTGAAAGGAAGAGTGACATATCCCTCACTTTACATCAATAGTTATACATGATGAAGCTTAGTGAGAAAAGCATGTTGAAAACCAAGACAGGCCGAGAGCCGGGCCTCTTGTGCCAAACAGTTAGCCAAGCGGTGAAAGCAAAGGAAAAGTTCTAGACATGAACTGAAAGTGCCGCTCCAGTTCATACCCTAATGATAAGAAAGCAAAACAGTTCTATTTTTATTGCTGACATGGAGAGAGTTTTAGTGGTCTGGGTAGGTGATCAAGCCAGCCACAATATTCCCTTAAGCCAAAGCCTGACAGAGATAAGGAATCTACAGAAGATAAGTTGGAAGTTAGCAGAGGTTGGTTCATGAGGTTGAAGGTAAGAATCCATCTCCATAACATAAAACTGCAGGTGAAGCTGCAAGAGCTGACATAGAAGCTGCCGCAAGTCAGCCAGAAGATCAGCCAAGACAACGAATGTAGCCACACTAAACCACAGATTTTCAATGGAGAAGACACATGCTTCAGTTGGCAGAAAATGATATTGAGGACTTTCACACCGAGAAGGAAGTGAATACCTGCTTTCAAAGGATGGGCTGACCCTCTTGTTAGGCTAAGGCAGCTGGGGACTTTCAGCTGCAACCAATGTTCATTTGCCATTCCTAAAATCCTAGGGTCCTTAAGAATTATGCTAAATCCACATTGCCTATGCTCTACAAAGGGAACAACAAAGCCTGGATGACAGCACGTCTGTTGACAACATAGTTCATTGAGTATTTTAAGCCCACTCTTGAGACCTACTGCTCAGAAAAAGAAAGATTCCTTTCAAAATGATCACTCCTGGACAATGTACCTGACCCCAACAGCTCTGATGGAGATGTACGACGAGATTAACGTTTTCATGCCAGCCCTCTGAGGCTTTGATTAACAAATAAGGAGGAGGGTGGGGAGGAAGGAATGGGAAAAGGAAGAACATAGAAAAACCTAGAGCTCGCCTGCCAGGTAGGCCCATATCTATATCCTGATGGCAGTGAATGTAACAGGTGTGGCATTTCCCTCTCATTTGCTGTCTATTAAATATACCTATTCTAAGTTTCACAACATCCATGTCACCAAATGTAATTTTCTTGTCTACAAATGCTTATTTTACAGCTCCCTCTAGCCATTCCAGTTTATTTTTTAGCTAAGGTTACCCCTAACTCTATCAATGAATAAGGCCATAATTGCACACATTCTGACAAAGAAATTTATATTTTGGCATTAACCCCTTCCCTGACTATGTAAATCCATATATTTTTCAATCAGCTCTTGTGCCTTCCTACTGTATCTTTCCTTGCTAAGCTGAATAAAACCTTACAAGTGCTAGCATGCATCCTGTTACAGAATTAGGTCACTATAATACTGAAGATAAAATATGGCCAATCCTTTGAATTATTTGGCTAAATAGCCGCAACACTGACACTAAAACCCTAATGTCTCCAAGATTTCAGAAGTGAATATACTATCATGCTCTGTGAAAGACAGAAAATATCCGAGAAGAGTTTTAAAGTCTGGACTCATGGTATTTTCAAGAGACACAGCTAAAACAGAAAGTCATAGAATGGTGGAAACTTAAAAGAAGAAAAAATTAATGCAGCAGCCCACTTTGAAAAAGACAGATGCACCCCTAAGTTTATCACAGCACTAGTTACAATAGCCAAGAAATGGAAGCAACCTAAGTGTCCATCAGTAGATGAATGGATAAAGAAGGTTTGGTACATATACACAATGGAATACTATTCAGCCATAGGAAAGAAACAAATCCTACCATTTGCAACAACATGGATGGAGCTAGAGGGTATTATGCTCAGTGAAATAAGCCAAGCCGAAAAAGACAAGTATCAAATGATTTCACTCATATGTGGAGTATAAGAACAAAGAAAAAATACTGAAGGAACAAAACAGCAGCAGACTCACAGAACCCAAGAACGGACTAATAGTTACCAAAGGGAAAGGGACTGGGGAAAATGGGCGGGAAGGGAGGGATAAGAGGGAAAAAGGGGCATTACGATTAGCAGATGTAATGTTGGGGGGGCACGGGAGGGCAGTACAACTCAGAGAAGACAAGTAGTGATTCTATAGCATCTCACTACGCTGATGGACAGTGACTGTAATGGGGTTGGTGGGGGGGACCTGATGAAGGGGTAGTTTAATAACCATAATATTGCACATGTAATTGTAGATTAATGATAATAAAATAAATTATATTTAAAAAAAAGAAGAAAAAATTATTATACATATACACAGTGAATACCAACCAAAAGAAAAAGGCACAGCTTTATTAATGTTACCAAAAAAATTATGCCAATAAACTTGAAAACTTAGATGAAATGGATGTATCTCTAAAAAAATTTAAATTTCCAAAACTTATTCACAAAAAATTTAAAAGCCCAAATAGTTCTGTAACCAGTAAAAAAAAAAAAAATAATGTCCTGATGATAAGGATGTAAATGAGCAGTTTAAATCGTCCCACAGAGAAAACTCCAGCCATAGATGGTTTTACGAAGTCTATCAAACATTTTTAAAAAAATCATTTCGAAATCACACAGTGCTTTAAAAGAGGTGAATTTTTCCTATCCAGTGTGGGAGGTTGGTATAACCTTGACACCAAAACTTGGGAAACGATTTGGCATCGTGTTGTGATGGTGACGAAGCTTCGCCTGTGAGCAGGCGATCCCACCCCAGGGCATGTTGCAAGGCTTGCACAAGACTTCGGCAGACGTACAGATGACAACAACATCTGTCAGCAGAGGAGGATAATAAACTGGGGCATAGTCCTGTTGTGGAACACTACACGGTACTGAAAATGAGTGAGTCACACTCTACACACGCCATCATGCATGAGGACATAATACTGATCAAAGCATAATATTGATCGATAAGAGCAGATCACAGAAGACATATGAATCGATTTACATTAAGTTCAAAACAAGCAGTGTGGCCAGTCCTCTGTTTAGGGATTCATACATATGTGATAGAACTTGTGTCTTAAGTAAGGAAATCAGTACCACAATGTCTATAAGGTTGACACCTGTAGGGACAGGGAAGGGAGACTCAAAAGCGTGCATGTGTGCCTATGTGACGCAATTCAAGGACACTGGTAATACTCAGTTTCCTAAGCTGGGTGATAGGGAACACAGTACTCATTTTACTATTTTTTCATAATCACGCCTAGGCATTAAATACCCTCTTGTTTAATACATTTCTCTCTTTCTCTCACACACATGCAACCATGGCACCCTAACATAAACCCAGGATATTCAAAGCCCAGATCAGAAATTATAGGTTGAAGTCAACCACACAGGACTAAAGCAGTGAATCCAGAGGAATATAAAAATAATTAAAAGCTGCTGTTTTCATTTAAGGCAAGATGAAAGAGAAAAAGCTGAGTGCAGCTGGAGCAATCCCGACTAGGGTAAATTTGCCCTTGCTGAAATGGCATGAGACGCCATGACACATTGCCAAGTAAATGTGTGATGAAGGCGAGAACGGGGCAAGCAGTGATTCTCCTGGACTGGTCTGAGGCCGAGCCAGCCAGGTGGCTTCAATCCAAGGGCCAGCTCTGCACCGTCACCTGTAGCTGCCCAGAGCACTGCCCTGAGGAGGACCTTGTCTGCCACACTGGAGCTGTGAGCAGTGCCCGCACCCACCCCGCCCCAGGCCCCTGAACGGCACAGATGTGGAGGACTAAAACCACACAACCTTTAGCTGTATATTTTGCTTCAAGCGTTCTCTGGGCAAGTAAAATGTTTATGAAATACATATTAGACACATATTGTAAATTATATAAACATCAAGCTTTGTAATAACATGAGATGGACTAGAACTGGTTCAGTCACACAGAGAACAGTCTGACAGCGGCACCCACTGAGCCGGCAAGCTCCCTGATGACGGAACACACTTGGATGTGTATGTGTTGAAAGGTATGAGTATATGTTGAGACATAATGCATAAAAACACAAATCATGGGGGGGACCTGATGAAGGGGTAGTTTAATAACCATAATATTGCACATGTAATTGTAGATTAATGATACCAAAATAAATTATATTAAAAAAAAACACAAATCAACCTTAGTGCCCATTCCTCAGAGGCCAATAAGAGAGACATGTTACATCCCTGGGATGGGATAACCCTGAAACCATTAAAAAGAATGCAGGCCATCTGTGTGCCTTTGCCATAGCAAGATCTCCATGCTGTATTATTAAACAAGCAAAGCAAAGTTTAGAGCAGGGGTCATGGTTGTAAAGTAGGATTTCGTTTGTGCCACCTGGGCACAAGCTCGACAGACAAGTATAAATTCTGACAGAGACAACTAGTGGGCCACCCCCACCTGGCCCCCCTTCCGCCCGGGCCCAGGGCCCCAGCCTTCCTTGCACGGGGTTTGGCCATAGGATGGAGTTCGATCAGTGGGCCCACAGGACACAGACATGCTCATGACCAGCTTCGACCTGGAAGAGCAGAGCAAAGCCCGCATGGGAGAGGGAAAACAAGATTGAAGGAGCCTGGGCAGAGCTAGCGGCCAGTCAAGAAAACTCCTGATTTCCTTGAAGTCTCTGGATTCCTGGTGGGTCTGTTACTATAGCCAATCTTTACCACACTATCAACACAGAAATACGGGTATAGCTGTGGTTTTACTTTACCTTTTCTGGAAGGAATCTCAAGATATTTTTAACCCTGGTGACCTTGCGGAAAGGGACAAGGTAAGGGCCAGGTGGGGACAGGCCACTGTTTCTCTCCTTGTGCTTTTCTGTACTGTTGGCACTTTCTGACTTATGCCTGTATTACTTTCATCTTTTCTGATTTATGCCTGTGTTACTTTCATCATCATTTTCCAGGAATGATCTGGGAAAAGAGATGATGGCCGTTTTGCTATTTATACTTCTTTACACCTCTTTGAATTGAAAATACGTACATAAACATCATTAACCATCAAGGAGATGCAAATTAGAGCCACCAGGAGACATTGGCATACAGCCATCAGAATGGCTAAAATAAAAAAGAGTGAAAACACCAAGTGCTGACAAGGATGTGGAGAAAAGGAACCACTCGCACATCGCAGGTGGGATGGTCCAGCCACTCTGGGAAACTGTTTGGCAGTTTCTTAAAAAACTAAATGTGCAGCTGTGATAACACCCAGCAATTGCTTGCCTGAATGTTTATCCCAGGGAAATAGAAACTTACATCCCACAAAAACTTATATACACATATTTAGAGCAGCTTTGTTTGTATTGCCAAAAATTGGACACAGCCTAGAAGTCCTTCAGTAGATGAACAGTCAGACAAACTGTGGAAAAGTCACATCATGATTCTACTCAGCCAAAAAGGGAAGAAACTACTGCTACAACAGCCCAGATGAACCTCCAGAGAATGGTGCTGAGTTGAAAAGGCCAATCCAAAAAGGCTTCAAGGGTATAATGCCATTTATACAGCATTCTTGAAATGACAAACAATAGAAATGGGGGCCAGGTTAGTAGCTGTGTGGGGCTAAGGCGGGGTGCTGGGAGGCCGAGGGGCTAGTCCCATTTGGGGCCAGGTGGGCTGCTTTCCGTACAGGCCAGCACCGTGGCTCTCGGGCCCTCGGGGAGCCCTTCCCGGGGCAGGCCTGAGCCAACTGGGACCCTGACCGGCTGGGCCCCCGGGAGGCAGTCAGTGAGTGTGAAGACCTTCTCTGGTCTGAGCCTGCTGGGCTTTCAGTGATCAGCCTCCCACGGGGGAGGTAGAGAAGGGCTCCAGCTCCCCTTCCACACGATCCTGCCGCCAGCCAATGGAGTCTTGCAAAACGCAGCAAGACATTTCTTAGCATGTCAGCATCCGAACAGCCCTGGCCCTCTTCTGGTGGCTCGGCAGGGCCCAGCTCTCTGCCCCTCGGGCTCTGTGAGCACCTGGAGCAAAGGTTCATCCCAGTCGTTGTGATGATGCTCTGGGCCTGGCTGCTGTCAACCTCCCAGGGCCGAGGCTCCAGAATCCTGCACTAAGAGGCAGGGCGAGGGGCCCAAGCAGTTCAAGGCCAAGGACGCTACTCCACCACACTCACAGACACCGCGCCTCTGTTCTCCAAGGGTGAGGTGCCTCTCTGGCGTTTCCAGCCAAACTGCCTATTCTCCTCAGGAAATTATTTATAACATCTGTTCAGCTAAGCGGTAAACCGTCTATGAAAGTCCATAGATGCTGATAAACTGTGATTTAGCATCTTAAAAAACTAACTAAAAGTTGCGTTTAGTCAGTCCTGGCAGAAAAAAAGAGAGCACATTCCAACTGCACAACTTGAGAGAATTTAATAAAAAGACGATGTATAAAGTATGGGTACGGTGTAGAAAACCCCAATACCCTGGGGCTGATAAGCTGTTGTCACCTGTGGGCCTGAAAGCATTGGGAAACAAGCAGGTACCAGAACTCAAAGAGGACAGCTGCGTGGAGAGGCCCCGACAGAGCCTGCAGAGCGGCCTGCAGCCTGGGACACAGCCAGGCCTGACCCAAGGAGCAGAGCCCCCAAAGAGCCCAGCCTCGCTCTCCTCTCTCCCTCTCACACTAATGCAGTGGCCAGTGTCTCCAGTGGTCCAGCCCAGCTACACCAGAGGCCCCCATCCTGCAAGTCAGCCTCCTAGGCACATAGCGAAGAAGGGCAGAGAATAAAGAAACCCAACACACACCACCTCTGGGCACTAGCTTCCACTGTCCAACAACTACTAAATGTGGACTGAAGCTTGCAAACCTTAGACACATATTCACCATATGACCCAGAAATTCCATTCTTAGTTAATCTTCCCAAGAGGAAAGGAAACATACGTCCACCTGAAAACACATATGAATGTTCACAGCAACATTATCCCTTACTTTCGATAGTTTGAACTCTGGTTTTTCAACTTTGCAATGGTTCAAAAGTGATATGCACTTAGCAAAAACTATACTCAAGTTTCGAATTCAGGTCTCTTCTGGAGCTAGCCACTGCAGCCTGGTCCCCTCCCCATGCTGGGCGATAACAGGGAACCACATCTCCCAGGCGGTCCGGGGTCCGCAAGCGACATGCTGACAACCAGCCTGCGCCCACAGGTCCATTGTGTTTGTCGTTTTAAGCACAGCAATGAATCTCATGTGCTATTTAACACTCCTATAAAATAGCTCTGTGTTAGATGATTTTTCCCAAGAACAGACTAATATAAGTGTTCTGAGCACGTTCAGGGCAGGCTAGGCTAAGCTCTGGTGTTCCCTACGTTAGCTGTACTAAATACATTTTTAGCTTAAGGTATTTTCAACTTAGAATGGGTTTATCGGGACATCACCCCATGGTAAGTCAAGGGAGATCCGTATAGCCACAGTGGGAACGGCCCACACATTTGACAACTGGTAAATGAATAAGCAAGTGGTTCACCCATGCATGCAGATGTCATTCTGCAATGAAAAATGAAAGAACCACTCACACATCTTACAATATGGGTGATCCTCAAAAACACCATGCTAAGTGAAAGACGCCTGTCACAAAGGACTATGTGTTGTGTGGCAATGTTCATATGAAATGTCCAAAAAAGATAAGCAGCAGGCCCAGGGCTAGGGATGAGAATAGGGGACTAATGGTGAGCAGGGGAGAGGGATCCTATTAGGATCATATTGGGACAATGGAAATGTCCTACAACTGGATGGTGATGGTGGTGAGCATTTGGTTAACTCACTAAACAACACTGAATTGTACACTTATAATTGCTGAATTTTATGATGTGTGAATTATGTCTACAGAGCTGTTTAAAATGGAAAACTGATGCACCCACATACCATATCATCTATGCCTAAGTACTCTAAATTCACATTCGCTCGAACAGGTGATCGCCAGCCAGGGAGTGTTGTCACGGGTCCCACTCTTGGCCTGGAATCTGTACAGTGAGGTTCTTCTGCTTTATAGAGAGATAATTAATCAATATACAGACATATAAAAAAGATATTCAGGAGCAATACTCTGCATCTGCTGTTTCCTGAAAAGAGTTGATTTCCTGGAATATTTAAACATGATGCACCCAAAGTTTATCCACTGACAGGTTGGTAGGAACACAGCTGTGATTTAAAAGGAAAACACCCTCAGAAGATCTCTCGCAGACTTTCATGTCAATTGTGACTAACCCTAGATAAGCTCCATTCTGGCCAGATTGAGCAGAGGCAGGGAAGGCCAGAGCAGCTTCCCTCAATGAAACACACCTTCAGCTGTGCCTGCCTCATAATGGCCTCTAAAAACAAGCTCCCAGAAGAGCCACAGCAGGACGAGTGAGCCCTGAGGTGAACTGTGGCCTCTGGGTGACTGACTGTCAGTGCGGGTTCGTCGGTTGAAACAAACCTCCCACTTGGTTGGGGGTGTGTGGATAAAATGAGAGTTCCTGTGGCTAGGATTCTCATCTGGCCCTGGTTGATAAGCTCACTGCACACCTGTGGGCAATACATGGCTGTTGACTCTCTATAAAGAGCTCCGCCCAGTGCTCTGGGCATGACAGGGTGGCACAGCTGCAAGGCTGCAGGAGAGCAGAGCAGAGGCTGGAGTGGTGGCAGTGCAGAGGGGCCCAGAGGCAGAGACCGGCTTGCTGCATACAGACTCGCTCTGAGTGAACGGGATTTTAGTGACTGACCTGCCACCTGGAAATAAAATTGGGTATAACCCTTTCACCCCAAGAACAGTTTTGCTGTCAATTTATTTGGTCACAGTGAATCCATAGCGAACTTTCCCGGGGCTGAAACCCATTGGCAAGGCAGGGTGTCAGTAGGACGGCAGCTGTGCATCTACAGGGATGAGAGGTATGTGGGAATCTTCTGTACCTTCCACACAGTTTGGTGGTCAACCTAAAACTGCTCTAAGAAATAAAATTCATTCAAAGTTTTCAAAATAAATAGTAAAAAGACAAAATTAAAAACCAAGGACTGTCCCATTTCAAGGCTAACCCTGCCAGATTTTCCACAGTTTTCTCTCTTTCTCCCCATGGAACATCCCCCATCAGGCCCAGCTCTCAATTTGAGTCTTGGGATCCATCAAAAGGATGGCTATGGAATCAAGCACCTTTGTCTCACCATCCACTTCATCAGCCTGCTGAAGGACAGGCTACCATTAAATGGAAAACAATTTTCATTTTGAACACAAAGGATGCACTCTGCCTGGTGGGTTTCCAGGCTCTCCTGAGTTGTGCCATTGCTCTCAAGCCATAGACATTTTAAAGGTTCCCTGTGAAGTGGTCTGGGCAGCAGGGGGCAAGGAGAACATGGGGTTGTCCAGGCCAGGCATTGTACCTTTGTCCACTTGAGCAGGGCTCAGTCTTATGTCCCAAATGTCCAGGCTGACAGGCTCCATAGGTGGGTGTGCCTTCCCGTCTGCAGGGAATTAGGCCACAGAAGCACCCCTTTCCCGGAATGTGCTCCCAGGCACCGTCCTGAAGAAGCACGCTGCTTCTGGGATGAATGGCCCTGTTTTCCTTCCACTGCATGTGAGGGCCTGGGCCAGGGGAGGCACTTATTGCTGCTAATCTATAGCAGGTGGTGAGAAAGCCAGGGAAGACAGAGCCTCCTCTGTGTAGCAGAGAATAAAAGGGCAGGCCTGAATGCAGGGGCTAAAAGAGTGAAAATGGTGTGGGACAGAGTAAAGGAATGGCTTCAGGTTCAGAAGAGCAGCCCACTCTCTCCTTCTGCCCCTCCCCACCACACACACACACCCACACTGAATCTTTTTCAACAATTTTTTCCCACCTGCTTCTAGTAATGCTTGAAATTCCTTTAGCAGGAGGCAAAGCCTCTCTTGCTACTCTAAATATGAATACAGATTAGGTTAAAATGCAACATAGAATAAGCTTCTGGAAAGATAGAGTGAAGTACTGTCCCCCATTCCTCCCAGGAAATGCAAGTAAACCTTGCAACTTGGACATAAGGCACCCAATAAACAAAAGAAGATGCCAAAAGACAACAAGGAGATCAGCTGGTGCCTCAAGCCCCAAGGGATAGCCCACTGGTAAGTTTCCTGGGTTTTCTTCGTGCCCATATATTCCAGGCTCATTGCTGAAGGATCTGGCAATGTGGAAACACCAACATGCACCGACATAAAAAGTCCTGACAAAAGCATGCTCTTTTTAACCAAAGGACCAGAAAAGGGGACAGCCTAGGAAAGCAGAATACTTTGGGCAAAACTGCTTTACTCTAGGCAAACAGCTCAAAAAAAAAATCTATGGTCCCACCTCTGCACTGCCACCCGCAAAGCTGTCAGGAGATGAGACCTCCACTCTCATGAGGCCGCTGTAACAAGGGCCCCAGCCCCCTGCCAGGTTGGCATCAGAGAAGCCCAAGTAGGGAGCTGGGCCTTTCATCCCAGCCATGTTCCCCCATCAAAGTCAGCTGAAACCTGAACTTGTATTTCCAACTGGCAGTGCCCAGGCACCTCCCCCATCTCTCTTCCCTTGGGAGGGCAACAGAGGAGGCCTGGCGGGGACCCAACACTGCACCCCACCCACTAGCAGTAACAAGAAGGCAGCACCCCCAGTGGAGGCCAAGTGGAAAACCTGGGCTTCTACCTTACCTGCTGGGAACAAGTTGGCACTCCCAATCCCCCACCTAGTGGTATAGACCCAACACAGAAGATTTAAATAAGAGTCAGAGTCTCATGACATAAAACCGAAAATGTTCATGATTCAATCAAAAATCACTTATCACACCAAGAACCAGGAAGATCTCAACCTGAGTGAGATAAAAACGACCAACAGATGCCAACATCAAGATGACACAGATGTTAGAATTATCTGATTAGGATTTTAAAGGAGCCATCATAAAAATTCTTTAATAAGCAATTACAAACATAATTAAAAACAAATGAAAAAACAAAGTTTCAGCAAAGAAGTAGAAGATATAAAGAAGAACCAAATAGAAATTTTAGAACCAAAACTGAAAACTCAAGGGATAGGCTCAATTACAGAATGGAGAGGACCAGGAAAGAATCAGTGAACCAAAAGGTAAAATGATAGAAAATGCCCAATCTGAACAACAGGGTAAGAGTCATTGAATGAAAAACAAACAGCATCTTAGAGACCCATTGTTCTATAAGAAATATATAACATATATGACATTGCAGTCCCAGAAGATAAGAGGGCCAGGCAGAAAAAGTATTCAAAGAAATAGTAAATGAAAACTTTCATATTTGTAATTCAAGAGGCTTAGTGAAGCCGCAACAAGATAAACCCAAAGAAAAACCCAAGAAACATGACTAAACTGAGAACTAAAGACAAAGAAAAAAATCTTGAAAGCAATGAAAGAAAAACAACACCTTACCTATGGGGGGAAAGCAATTCTGATTACATCAGACTTATCAGAAACCATAGAGGCCAGAAAGAAGCAGCTGAAAAAAAAAACAATGCCAATCGCAAGTCCTACATGCAGCTGAATTATCTGTCAGGAGTCAAGGGGAGATCAAGACATTCTCTGATGAAGGAAAACAAAGAGAACTTGTCACCAGATGACTTACTCTAAAAGAGTAGATAAAGGAAGTTCTCAAAATAGAAGAGAGATAACAAGAGAAAGAATCTTGGAACATCAGAGAGGAAGAAAGAACAATGGAAAGAGTAAAAATATAAGTACAATACATTTTCCTTCTCAAAAAAAAAAATACAGGAAAGGAAACAGTCTAAACATCTAATAATGGCTAGCTTGGAGAGCTTATTTTACGCAAAGCATTTCACCCACCTCATCCCATTGGACCTTTACAAAAGCCCAGGTGGATTATCAGCACGTCCAGTTTATTGATGGGGAAATTCTCCAATGAGCTTTGGAGGCAGGGTTTGAACACACAGATTCTTGATCAATTCCCAACCTTGGGCTCTTAACCATTGTGGTCCACAGCATCCCAGACTGAACCACTTTCCTTAGAGCAGCGCTTGGCAGGCAGTGGGCTCTCTGGAGGGGAAAAGCCTGCATGAAGGAGAGGTAGTGAGCCCAGAAAACTCCTGTTAGCCTTACAAAAGAGCAAAAAGAAAAGAGTCTACGAAAAGAGCAAAGCAAGACTTAGTCTAGAACAGAAACAGAAGTTAAGACTTAGGGGCTCTTGAGAGGTATCTTTCATGCTGGAAAAGACCCAGGAGCCCAGAAAGGATGTGTAACTTGCCCGAAACGTCCAGAGTGAAGACTGGAGCCCACAGCTCCTGACCTTCAGGCCACTGCTTTTGGAAAGGGTAAGGAAACGAATGGCTAAGGGGAGTTTCCACGTGGGTCTCCTCTACGTAAGAAAGTTAAGTGTCTGAGTCTTAAGACTTCAAGGGACCCACAAGCAGACCAGGTTAGCATGAATTTGCTGAAAGAATCTGGAAAACCATAAAGAGTGAGCTTGAATTTCTCAACAATCCAGAGAATGGAAGAGTTAAGGTCATGGATCTTTGGCTGCGATCTGGTCTAAGGTGGGAAACAGTAATATAAAAGGGATACAGTTTCAGTGCAACTGAATAGAAAAGCTTTCCTTCTGATTCTGGGGTACAGAAGACACAAGGCTTGGCAAAGCCGTTGCTGAGTGGTCTCCGCAGCCTCGTCGCTCAGATATGACGACTGATGGGCTGAGTGCCGGGCTCTACTGACCATCAGCACACAGCGATAAGGAAGTAGGATACGAGTAAAGAACTCTTTTGCTCAAAAAAAAAGCAGAGTTGAGGCAGGATGTCAGAACCAAAGAAATGATCATCAGAGGCTGGATGGGAGGCAAGCCCAAAAAAGCCCCACACTGGGAGCTTTTCCAGTTTGTTAACATGCCAGAAGTTTCTATCAAGGGCCTCCGACACACTTTGCACACCTCACACGAGACGGTCTGGTGTCTGTTGTGGGGCAGGCCTCTGGGGCACAAGGTTCTGCACAGTGTTGAATGGTGTTTTCATAATCGAAGTTGTTTTCATCATGTTTTTAAGGTATTTTGACTTTTTAGCGCTGCTCTTCTTATAAATTGCAGGGCTCTATCTCCTCTGTTGTATTTTACATGGGCCTAGAGGTCAGTGGGGTAGGCATGAGGAAGGGGTCAAGTATGCAGGAATTCCAGAAAATGATGCTTGATTGATGAAAACGGGAAACTCGTAATAATAATAGCATACAAAACTTCATGTTGTATAAATGCACTTTTTTAAAGTATATCTATCTATCGTCCATTTACCTGCAGAGAAACAAGAGGCTAGAAGGAAATACCCAAAGACACTAATCATAGACCAGGGAATGTCAGTCTTCTCTGATCCTCTATAATATTTTGTAATGCCCATTCATTTTCTTGAAATAAAAGTCATAGATGATATGCCACACCTACACAAATAATTTTTAAAAAATCAATATATGCCCTCACTATAATATAAAGGGTAAGTAAAAGGAGAATAGTTCATCATTTTTTTTATTGTGTTTAAATTGTGTTTCATTTTCCTTAATGTGATGGTACAATTACAGCAGAAAATGACAATGCCCCCCTAAATCCCCAGAACAACTCCTAAGGGGAGACATCTTTGAATATCACTGTATTTTTTTAAAGGAGGTGAGATTATGGTTTTTAAACTTGCTATTTTAAAGAAAATATTTCTCTTCATAAATGAATGTCTTTTGCTTTTATAATCAGAAAACTAGTGTCTGGGGTGGGGGCCCTGCCACCACGATGCGCTCACCACAAGGGGAAGAAAGTCTCCGAGGACATAGCTCACCTCGAACGAATAAGCTTTCCCGATCCCATCTCCAGCTCCGGTGATCACTGCAAAAAGCAGATGTAGTTTTGAGGAATGAATCATCGTCAAGTTCTCTTGCTCACCGGCTGGTTGGTTTCCTGGCCGGCCTGCCCTCCAGGACAGCACCCTCCTGCCCTCCTGCCCACCTCTGCTCAACTGGGAGGCTTCCAGCTCTTGACTCCTTTTTTGACATAATGTTCAAAATGAAGCTTGTTTTGGGAGGGGTTAGGAGTGCATCCCAAAATGAAACAGAGGATATCAGCTAGGGAACATTTCATTCAGGCCCCTTAAGGGCATTAGGCCCTCTAAGCTTCAATTCAAGGGCAGCGGTGTTCGCTACTATCTCTCAACCCACACACACAGCTGTCACTGTAGGACATTCAAGGTTCCTCCTAAAAGTCAAGTTCTCTCCCTCTTCCTCCTCACCCCGCAGGACAGCAGCCATCAGAGACTATGGTAGAAAGGGAACTTAGAGAGGAGAACACAGAAACGCAAAAATGCAATGAAATAAGGCCGGAAGAACTAGTACTCAATCCAGCTATTGATGAATGTATAACAATCAGATGCCTTCCAATCCTTTTACATCCAACACTACATACACAGTTAACAACTGAGCTCTAGGATGAACCTCATTTGTGTGAACATCACAATTTCAGATCGCACCACGATTCAGGATGTAGCATCTGCAGCTTACCCTGCACTCAAGGAAGGGGATGTCTTCCAAAAGTATGAACGGAAGCTCCATGTCCATCCTGACCTGAGTGTGACAGAGGCCAGGTTCCCAGCTCCAAACAACCCTCAAGCAGAAGCACCTCATTTTAATAATTACTAATGATTTGATCTGTTTGTTTAGGCACTTTGAAGCAAATCCATGCATATTACCTGTTTCACTTAGGAGAGATATCATGTTCCCACCTATCTTCCCTCCCACCTTCCCCTTCTTAGGGGAGCTTCACAGCCACCCAATACAGGGCCCATCCTATAGTTATGATAACATCAGTCAATAGCTGGTGTCTGTGGAGGGCTTATCTCCCACCATGCTCTGTATCAGGTGTGTTAGAGACATCATATCATTTCATATTCAAAACAAGCCTATAATGGAGGGACCATCATTTTCCTTAGATTATATGAAAAAGCTCTTAACTTGATCAGGGTCACACTGATAAAAATGATGATGACAGAATTGGAACCCAGGCTGGCTGATTTGGGGACCACATGTCTATAAAGATACACCAGAGACATTAAGTAGGAGATCAACCACAGAGCTCTGGGGAACTTAAAAGTTTGGTCTCTGGTTAATTGTTTCTTCTTGCCCCCCAACTTGAAATATATTATCTCCCTGATAGCTGCCTATGCCCAAGATTTTATTCTCATTAGTGACAACTCTATTCAATATTGATTCAAAAAACAGGTCAAGAGGATATTGGGGTCAATAAGTGCTCTAGTCTCTGGCCCCATGTGAACTTCTTTTGCAATGGGTGTTTGTAGAAGGTCTTTGCCCTGCACTGGGGGGGAGCCGTGGTGCAAAATTCTAAGCTCTCTCTGTGTACACGGGCATTTGAACCTGTGCGGAGCAGGCTACTTGGATCCAGAAAGCTCGAGTCAAGCTGTTTAGCAAGCCCACCAGACACAGCATACTACCCCAAGAGCAGAGGAGTGCTCACACATACACATGCAGATTCTTCAAATGTAACAAGCAACAATTAAAGACAATTCTCATTCTAAACAATTTTCATACAGATGGTAACTTTTCAATTTATATTGCAAAGGTTATAAGGCCACCAGCTTTAGCAAATAAGGATCCAGGACGTCCAGTTAAAGTTGAATTTTAGGTAAACAACAAATAATTTTTTAGTACAGATATGTCCCATTTAATATTTGGGATATCATATACTAAAAAATTGTTTCCTCTTTATCTGAAATTCAAATTTAACTGAGCATCCTCTGCTTTATCTGGCAACCCTATAAGGTTGTTTACAACCTCTCCTGTTTAACCTGATATGGTATTTCTAAAGCAGCTTAAATTCTTTTATTATTTATTTTTTAAGTCATTGAATTTCTTGATGCCCAACTTGGAAATGTAACTTAGGGCTTCATTCAAGGCAATGCTGAAACCATATCCTCTCGCCCTTTACCTTAAACCCAGGCATGGATTGAAACCCTGCATGGCCGTTCAAGGAGCTAAATCCCGTTGGGAGGCACAGCTAGCATGGGATGCAAAGCAGACCCAAAGTCCATATCTAACCATCTTAGAAACATCTCTAGAGATCTTTGCTGCCTTGATTTTGTAATACACCCACTTCACGGAAGGGCCTGGAGAAAATTTTTTTAACAAAGTGAATTAAAATTATATTGATTTTAGAATTTTGAAACACCCTTTGACATCATGTAAGCACCCTGGGCTTTCAAAAGTCTGAAGATGATGCAGAAGCTTCCCAGCATTTATTATTTGTATCCTCACAACCTCCAAAAAGGAGAAAACCCAGCGAGTGGGACAAGAGGACAAACACGGAGGTGAGAACTGAGTAGTAATGCCCAGCAGGTCTGCCTGTGCCCCAGATCTTCTTTGCCAGACAACCTCACGCCTTCCAGCCACCCAAATTAAAATCACCCAAAGGAATTGCATCTCTGCTCTCAAAGGGAGAAGAGGCAGTATACCTTTTGAAACACTCATAATAACAAGCAGACCAACCAGAAACAAGAGACGGAGGCTTTCCTTACCTGCCCACTGCCCCATGGACTTCAAGAATGACGTTGGCAGAACCTTCCAGAAATGCAGGAAAACACATCTAGAGAATCTCACACACTTCACCAGGTGGACAAGACACACTAGCAGCCCTACAAAAATAAAGAACTGCTCCAGGAGCTCCCCCATGACTGCCCGGCCGCTGACACCCGTTTGGAACCCGGCAGATCCCTCTCTGGCCTCGCAGGCGTGGCTGCTTCGGGGATGTGCCAGCCGCGCTCCGGAGTCCCCGGGTGCATGCGATTAAAGTAACTTCTTACACAATCCTCTGATTCACAAGCTTTGGGAGAAAGTATTCTTTCCAGTATCTTTAGAGCACGTTTGGGCTTTGGTGACCTCGGAGGGGCCAGCGGGGAAGGAGGAGGTGGACATGAAAAAACATAAAGGCTGGACAAAGAGAGGATGACAGCCCAGGGCTCTCTCCCTGGATTGGGAAGCTAAAAAGGATGCAAAATTCCTGAATTCCTTCATTCATGTCTTCAACAAGTATTTATTGACTACCTACCAGGTGGCTTTGCTGTTCAAGGTGTTGGGAAGATAAAAAGAGTAAACAAGACTGAGTGGCTGCCCTGCGGGCACTGAGAGTCCAGCAGGGGAGACAGACAATATGCAAATAAGATAGTTACTGTCAGATATCAGTGCTATGAAAACATGCTTTTGAGGGACCTGCTAGAATGGCCAGAGAGCAAACACTTCAGACAGGTTCAAGGTGTCCAGGAAGTGAAGAGAGAGCGTTTTGAGCTGAAATTTCAATGAAAAGGAGGCAGCCCTGCAAAGATGAGGTGCCCTCCAGGCTGAGAGGACAGGCTGCACAAGTGCCCTGAAAAGAGAAGGAGCCATGCCTTTGAGGAATAAACAGCCCTCACGATAGAGGGACCATCTGTAGAGAAGGTCAGGAAAGAGTAAAGATGGCGGAGGCGTGGGGCAGAGCCGGGTGCATAAGGTGAGGAGTTTGGACTTCCATCTACGAGCATGGTTAAACCATGCAGCCATGTCCCCTGACTGACGCTTTTAGAAGGTCACTCCAGATGCTGAGAAGATGACCCATTGGGGGGTGGGGATGGGGTGCGTGACACCCGAAGCAGGGGCAAGGAGACCACAGCAGTCACCCAGAAGGGTGTCCCAGTGTCCAGTCACGTGCCCCTTCTCTGTTCTGCCCATGCTCCCGCATTTGGGACGTTTCCCACCCCCTTGACTACAAGGACTCTGTATGCCAAGGACCCCCAAATGGGAGACTTAATGGTGACCCAAGCTGGTCTTCCAGGCTTCCAACTCCAATTGCCTACTGCTGCCTCCATCTGAACGCCTAAGAGGATCTCAAGCTTCATATGTTGACAGCTGGTTTCTAATATTATCTCCAAGTGTCAACACCTGCTCCTCTCAAAGACATCCGTGTCTCAGGACATGGCAGCTCTTGTCTTCCAGTGGCTCAGGTTAAAACCCTTGGAGATATCCTTGTCTCCTCTTTCTCTCACATCCCACAGCTAACCTGTCTGCTGCTGACAAACAATTAGATTTGATTTCAATTTTAGATTATGCTGGACAACACTGCTATGAATATTTTTGTATCTGTACTTGGCCACACGTGTGCAAATTCCTCTTGCTCTCTAATAGAAACCACTTTCAGAAATACGAAGGTTGAGGTCCTGTCGGGCATTCAAATGGAGGAACAGAGAGCAGTGGCTATGGAAATCTGGCTGACCAGCTTGGGTTACAGTGAGTTATGTGGTTGGGGGTCCCCCCTACACGCCCACAGGAGTGCTGCGTCCCACCTGCTGGGTAGGTGCAGGCATGATGACTCTGCCCTATTGCAGGGTCAGCTCTAGACCACCTCTATAAAACAAATACCACAATAAAGTGAATCAAATGAATTTTTTGGTTTCCCAGTGCACATAAAAGTTATGTTTACGCTCTAGTCTATGAAGTATACAATAGCTTTATGTCTAAAAAAAAGTACATGCCTTAATTAAAAAATACTTTATTGTTAAAAATTGCTGGCCATCATGTGAGATTTAAGCAAGTTGTAATTACTGATCACAGATCACCACGACAAATAAAATAATAGCAAAAAAATTTGAAACACTGCTAGAATTGCCAAAATGGGACACAGACACAAAGCGAGCAAACGCTGTTGAAAAACAATACGGACAGACGTGCTGGACACAGGCTTGCCACAGACCTTTGAGTTGTAAAGAATGCATTCTCTGTGAAGTACAACAAGAGAGGCTCAGTAAAAACAAGGGGTGCGCATACAACTTCGATTTTACTAGTGAATCGGGCAGGTCCGCTCAGGAGACACACATCACACAGCAGTCTGAGCAGGGACCGCCCACCATACAGAAAATGATTGACCATTTATAGGGAATTAGCCACTGAAAGGACATAAAAGAGAGCTCCAAAAATTATCCAAGGGTTGAAGGAGGGTATCTGAGGAACAAATAGCCTTGGAAAAGAAGCCCTGGACCCAAGGCTGGGTTTAGACCTCAGCAGACAAAGTGCGATTGGGGCCAGCTGGGCGGTGACGAAGCTCTCTGGCTGCTCTGAGACAGAGCTGTTGCCGGGGTATAGGGAAGGCTGCTCTCGGGGCCTGAGGCCTGGACAGCAACCCCCCCAGGAGGCTGACCAAACATCTGGGTGTTGGAGAGCTGCAGTGGAGTGAGTGCTTCTGGGGCTTCATTTGGGAAGAAGTGACATTTACCTTCATGGTATGGAGTCTTTCCATGTATAAACAGGGCATATCTCTCCTTTAAGGCCTCCATAATGTCCCTCAATAAATTCTTATAATTCCTCCAAAAAGTCTTGCATTTATAAAGGTTTATATTAAGAAAAAATATCTAAAACATACAAAAGTGGAGAGACTGAATGAACCCCACTTACCCGTGTTCTAGGTGACTACAATGTCCGTTAATCATGAAATTCACTCTCATTTCATGTCTATTGTTACTGTGTATTTGCCCTCTTTCTCCACCTCCAAAAGGCAAAGACGCTTTAAAGGAGCAACATAAGAATGATGCTGTTATTAGAACTTAACAGTTAATAGGAATCCTTTAATACCATCAAATAGTATTTAAATTTTCCTAATTGGCACATATGTATTTCAACTTGACTTATGAATCAGGGTTTTTCTTAAAGGACTACACACTGCATTCAGTTGATACATCTCGTCTCTTCCCCCACCACTCTTTTCAAATTCCCTTTTACTAGCACTTATTTGTTGAAGAAACTAAGTTGTTTATTTAATAGAAGTTTTCCACACCTTGAATTTTGCTGATTGCCTCTGCATGGTATCTCCTACACTTCTTTTACACTATTAACTGTAGAGCAGGGGTCCACAAACTTTTCCTTTAAGGGGCCAGATAATGAGGAATTTTGACTCAAGGAGCCAAATGGCCTCTGTTGCAAAAGACCCTGGCCATGACGGTACAAAAGCAGCCATAGCACTTGAACAGTAACAACATGAATGAGCTGCAACTTGAGAGTATTTTGCTGAGTAAAATAAGTCAGACAAATACCACATGAGTTCTTACGTGTGGAATCTAAATATATACATTTACATATATAATATCTTAGACACAGAGAACAGATCAGCGGTTGCCATAAGCAAGGGGAAGCGGGGGGAGAAATGCATGAACGATTTCTGTGTTTTCTAGCTTAAATAAATTGGTTTTTTTTTTTTAAAGAAAGAAAGGGTTGGGGAGAGTGACGTGCAGGAGTATCAGGAATCATGCAGAATGAATAGGTTCTCATTTTCTCCTGCCTTGAGAAGTTATTGATGTCCAAATAGCGGCAATCTAAGTCTCTACTCTATTGCTATCAAGGAGTTCGATATTTTGTTAGGTTTCCCTCCTCAAGGAGTTCTTGGGAACCATTCAGGAAACTGCTCCCCAAATCCTCCCCTCCAACCTGGCAGCTCTGGGATGGTGCCCCGCTTCTGCTGGCTGCTCCTTGCCATCTTGTTGCTTCTTTTCAAGCTCTTGCCTCTCTGCTTCTTCCCAAGGGCAATGAAAAATAGCTTGAATTTAGATTAAGGGGGGAAAAAGTCCAATATGGCAAGTTAATAATTCTGCTGGTTATACTCAGTTTATAGGCCCACACAGCATCTCAGTCTGAATCATTTGCACATATATGTTCACATATTAAAAAAACTCCAGAGACCAAGACAGCTCTGAAATAAAAGGGTTTGCTGAGCCTGTACAGACGCAGCCAGATAAGGACTGAGTCCCAGGACAGGAAGTCTCTGCTTCACCAGCAGCAGGACCAGTTCACAAAAACAACTTGTCCAGGAAAGAAACTTCTTTAAATTCCCGTTGGCTGCAGATAAGGAAGGAGGGCGAATGTGAGCGGGAAAGTCCTGGGAGAGGAGGTCAGTCCACAGAGAAGGCCCGTAGATGGGTCATTGATGATGGTCAGACACTGGTCACACAAAGGGGACGTGCTGGTCCTGGGGACCTGCTAGATGCTTGTTGGGATGACTGCATCCAGGAGGTGGAGTTTCTGGTAAGCAACAGCCTCAGGCTATTGACTGGGGACCTTCCCTTATCTCTATCCCCCATTCTTCAGCCCTTAGGTCACTCATTTAGGATGTTTCAGAATTTTTCCTCATCCATATGTAATGGGGGTGGGGTGGAGGGGACCAACTTGAAAAATTTAATGTCTTGTCTCCTCCAGCTATAGAGGAGGCAATGTAAACATTATGAATCAGAGAGAGTTTGTGTAACAAGTGATCAATCTCTGCATTTTGCTTACCTGTACAGAAATAGTAATGATCAGCTCGTCCAGGCTGGGGCCAAATATGATGGAAAGAGCAGTGGGATAAGACATCTGTGGGACGGTCTGATGCAGACGTCCTCACTTGCAGCAGCTATGAAGAAGAGAAGAGGTTATGGATAATTTCATATGTATGTAGTATTTGTACATAGATATGAATATTTGGAGGTGGAACCTAAAAGGAGAGACCGGTGCATAGACAGTGTGACTGTCTTCGCCTGACTTCTCCCTGATATGGGCCTCGTGAAGGTAATTCTTTTAGAAAGTGATTCCAGTGAGCAGGAGCTGTGTTGGGACTGGGAGGCTGAACAGGGTAGGACAGAAAGAAGTGATGTGTCCCTGGGCTGGCCACTGCTGTGGATGAGTGAGGCTGCCTGGCTGGGAGGCCTCTGGGAACCTGTAGAATGCATCTCTCGCTCTTCGGCCTGAAGAGCAGGAGTGTGTGGGTCCCTACTGGCTCCTGTACCCATTGATCAAGCTTGCCCCGGGGTTTTACCTCCCTCATTTCCAAGCTTGCTCCAGCTGATTAGCAAGTAACTGGGTGAAGCGGAGCCCCAGGGAGGAAAGCGAGAGTTGCGGCTGCTGTCAAGTTCAGCCTGCACTCCTCCGCAGCTCCGTCATTTGCCTGCCATGTCACTTTCTGCCCAGATCTCTATCTGGAGCAGCTTCCTGGTTCATGGGTCAGTTGCTCGTACAGCTATGGGCTGCCTTAAGGGCACATAACAAGAGAGCGAACTAGAATTAGAGCAGACAGCCTTGGCCAGTGGCAGCCGCCCGTCCTTCCCATTTTGCTGGCTGCCCTTGACTGAGCGCGCTGTGGGTACCAGACAGTGCATTAGCGCTTCCCGGGGATTACCTCTCTGGTTTAATCTTCACGAGGGGGATGCTACTACTCTTCCTGTTGGAGGGCTGGTTATGCATCTCTGTGCGCTGTCAAAGGAGCGAGAGGCACAGGTAGTTGAGAAACATGAAGGCTATTTCTGCTAAGGCTTGGAAGAAACCCCATCACTCCATCCTGACTGCTTTATTTTCCTTCCGAGCATGTTATTTATTGGTTCATCTGTTTGCTCACTGTTGGTCTCCCGCCGCTAGAATGTCGGTTCTGTTGGAATTGGAACTTGATCTGCTTTGTTAGAATACTGTGTGGAACATAGTAAGTGGTCAGTAAATATTCATTACTGAATGGGCTACTACTGAGTGAGCTGTCATTGGTAAGGGCACAATGAAGTTTGCCCTGTTTAAGGACTTCCTGATGGAGATGTTGTAAGAATATAGTACTTTATCCTCCGTTTACCCCATGGTCCAAAGCACATGGGCCTGTGAAAATCATGTCTGGACTTGCCTCACCTTATCTCTAAACATTTCGCCCCACCCCTTAAGATCCAATCACCAACCAGATGGTCGCCCCACCCCTTAAGATCCAATCACCAACGTCCCCATAGTAGAACACACCCTACTCCCTAAAAATGCACTTCCTCACCCACGAGCTGCTGCTCTGCTCAGAGGCCGCCATTCCCTCTTTCAGCTATTAAAATCTCTGGCGTGGGCCCGTGTCTCCTGAGTCGTGCTGGGGTAAGGAGGGTCGCGGCAAGATACCCTTTCAGATGTGACAGACCCTGGTACAGGTAAGGGGCAAGTTGTAAAGTCTTAGGAAACAGGCTTAGGTCTCAGCTGGCAGCCGCTGCATATGGAGTCAGGGACGAGGAAAAGACGGCAAGGGATTCACTCACAATAACCCCGTTTATCAATATTCACTGGCACTTATGTCAGTCACCGCCCACCCCGAGGACACAGTGTTTACATACAGCGTGATCGGATGTAGAGCAGCGAGCGAAGGCCATCAGCAACTGGAGAAATTCAGGGGAGGACGCCGGCCCGAAGGGGGTCTCTGTAGGATATTTGGAAGGACCTGACCCCCTCTCGGAAGCCTCGTTGTGAGTGATGTGTGTTCGGGAAAAGGATGATAGGCAGCCTCACGCTGGAGTGACCTAGAGAGAACCTGACTCTGTGGCCAAGCTGTCAGAGCTAATGCGGGCAAAGTCAGTGTTATCTGCTGATGCAGGTCAACTGTCATCCATAAACGGAAAGCGGTTTTCATAAAGGAGAAACTATTACATGAATATTAGCTCCCTGAGGGTGAATTTCTTGAAGATAGCAAGGGTTAGAAACAAAACAAATTATCTTGGGCTTGGGGGCCGTGGATGGTGGAGTTGGGGGCCCATGTGTGCAGCCAGTAGTTGAACCAGAACTCAGCTGTCCAGTGAACCACAGTTCTCCCCGTCAGAGGAACTTGTCAGACAGCCCTTCAAAGGGCCGAAGGGCCCCGCAGTCCGGGAACTCCTGCGCTCTTGGCCCTCCGTGCTGCAGAGCCCACCCCCCTCCTGCCGGCAGGGTGCCTGTCCACGTCTGGGGGGCTGTGGGGACAGGGTGCAGCCTGCTCCGGGACCCTGGCATTGAAGGAGCCATTCCTGACTCCCGCACGCCCTTCCTCACCTTTCAGTGTTCCAGCTCAGGGGACCCAGTCCCAGGTGAGCAGTTCTGGCCCTTCCTGGAATTCTGACAAACACTGTCACTGTTACATGAGTGATGGAAGTCCAGCCAGGAATGCGCAGCCCGAGGAAGAAGTATGCTTTATGTTTTTATTTCTCCTTTCCTTTTGGCAAAAACTTGCTAGGGCAGAAATAAAGTCCCCGTGGTGTGGAGGGAAAGGGGACCATTCTTCTTGCCCACACCAGCCAGGTGCTTGTTCTAAGCACCCTGCTGGCTACAGAGAAGCCACCATGGGCGACACTGGGTAGGCCCAGGCTTGCCCACACGAGGTGCTGCAGCCCCCATGCTGGCCCCAAGATTCTCAGCAAAGGCCACCTCTCCTCACAGTGCCGAGTGACTGGTGATTGCGAATCCAGTAAGACCTCCCTGGATCGCGTGGTACTCAGAACCCTGAGATGGGGGCAAGTCTGAACTGTGGGAACACCATTTGCCTCGTAGAGGTCACACGTATTACTGAACAGATGGTGAAATCGGTACCATCTGCAGGATCAACCCTCCTGAAATCATCTTTAAATTTCTCCCTGTCCTTTGTGCCCTGGACAGAAGCAGTCACCAGATCCAACATGACCCAGCCCCCACCAGGGGGTCCTCTCCTCTTCATGCCCTGCCATCTCCACGAGACCGTGCGAAGTCTGGGGGTGGAAGGCAGAGCATGGACTCTGGAGAAGGAGGATCTGGACGTGCAGTTGGGCTCTGTCACGTGACATGCACACGGGAAGCTTTCTGTCCCTCAAGTTAGTCTATTTTATAAAATGGGGTTGATAATACTTTTCACTGTGAGAACTATTACACGGATTAAATCAAACATTATTATAAATGCATTTGACTAAACAGTGTGGCCCCAACTGCTCCTTTAGAAGTGGTGATGAATAGAAAAAGTTTATAAGGATATGCTCCAGACATTCATGATGTTTATATATTGAGGTGGAAGGGTTTATGGCCTTGTTTTTTTTAACTTGTGTCTTTATGCTTTTCTATATTTTTAAGATTTCCATGAACAGGTATTACTTTTGTAACTGAAAATCATAAATGTGAATTTTATTTCCCCAAAACCTTTAAGAACCAGCTGAGTTGATCCTTCTTTTGGTAAAACATGCCAGGTCTTCCCACTGGCAGAGCAAGGTGCTGACTCTGAGATGGAGGTTGCTCACCTGTAAAATGGGGACTAAAAACTTTCCTGGACGAAGGTCAAAGAACATCTTGAGGTAAAAAACATGAGCAGAAAATAAACTGCAGAGGAAATACAACTAGAATGCAAATGTGTGGAATAATACTTAACTTCGTATTTGATTAGAAATACAAATTAAATGCATAAAATACCACATATACATGAAACAGTGCATAGAACTTGAAGCTGTTGCTCAGCGTTCACGAGGATGCAGCGAGGCTGACCGTCCCCTTCCTGCCTTAGTGACATCCAATCTATTAACCTGGTAAAGCTTTTTTGAAATGCACTACGTACAATGTGGTATGCTGGTTGCCTAGGGTGGAGTGTAGGAATGGAGACTGACTACAAACATGGGGTAAGGCTTCTTTTTGGGGTGATGGAAACATTCTAAAACTGGGCTCTAATTATGGCTGCCCAGATCTATACGTTTACCAAGAAAATCATCAAATTATATGACAGTTGGTGAATGTTATGGTACTTAAATACCTCAATAAATCTGTTTTCCAAATTGACAGAGCTGTGATGTAAACCCAGGCCATCTGATTCACCGCATGCCTGCTGTCTTCTTGCACCAAGACAACAGGAACACAAAGATATCACAGTTGGGAAATGCCAGCCATCTAGATGCCAGCAATTTCCTTGATTAAGATAAAATACATAAGTACCAGGCCACCCCATTGAAGTATACACAGGGTAACACTACCTACCCCTACTCTTCAAGCCAGTACCCCAGGTTTGAGATGAGAATGCATGAACAACTCAGTGTGAGGGATTGTCCTAAACGAAAGTCCCCAAGCCCTTGGGAAGCTTCTGAGAAAAGGAACGGCCACTCTCACGTCGTCTCCAGTATTCCCCAAAAGTCAGGTGGAAGTTTCCCATCCCAAACGCACCGCTAACACTGACAGCGTGGAGGGCCATCTGGGGAGGTGGGCGATGCTCCCATGTTCTCTCCAGCAGGCAGGACACATGGCTTTCCCAGCCCCAGGGGGTGATGGTGCGCGGGAGTGCCGCCAGCGGGAGGCTCAGTCTGCACTGGGACCCACGGCAGAGGTGCGACTGCCCACCGCATAGCCAATGGGTCCCCAGGCGCCCCAGCATCATGGAGAACCCCCACCCTCACTCACATGAGTGGTCCTCCCGGAGTGGCCAACCCCTCCCCTAAATCGCACTGTTGGGGCCAAAGTTCCCAGGCTCAGCATCCCAAGGGCATCACCAGAGGCCGGCCAGCTTTCTGGGCATAGGCGAGCTCCCCTGGGTGCAGCCCTGCTCTGACAGCTTGCCTCTCCCTGCACAGAGCCTCCGCCCTTCAATCAAGGCGGAAAGGGCAATTGGAAGACTCTTGGCCTATGGCGCCTGGGACAGCCCCTGGCCTATGCGGGGCGGAGGGGGAGGGAGGCTCTGGCCCTCGGTGGCACTCACCAGGCACTGCGCCTCGCTCGGAGCAGGTGGGAAGGCTGGCCCACCCCCTGGCTCAGGTTGGGTGCCCCTGACTGGGAGCTGAGAGGATGAATCCGTCTGCATGGCCCCGCCCCCTGGGGCAGGGGACCAGCGAGTCAAAGCTCAGGTGACACAGCCACTCATTGTTCTTACGAAGTTTTATTAAGCTTTCTTGAATCAATGTTTCTTCATTTGCTACATGCCCTGAGGACAACTTCCAGAGAACTTAGGTGGTTACTTTGGTTTTCTCCAGTTTTGCTTGTCGCACTGGAGACTCTGTCCCCAGAGCTCCTCACTGCCATCCCACCTCTTCACAGGCCTTGAACACTGCACTGCAGGGAAGCGGTCGTAGAAGCTGAAGAATGAGGCTCTGTATCTGAGGCCCCACGTCTCTGGTCTGACCTGAGTGAGGAGGACATGGCAACGAAGCCTGTGTCCTGTCCCCTGTCCCTCCCTCCCTCTCTGGCCCTCCAGCTGCAGACAGTGGACCACCTCTGGCTGGAGACTGACCCCCTCCCACGGGGCAGCACCGCAAAAACTGCCCCCAGCCTCCTCTGCACCCATACAAGCAGCAGATTTCCACTGGTACTAAGGCCAAAAATGGAAAAATTTCCTGAGAAAGCATATTAATCTGGAAATTTTCTCCTTCCCTTGAAGACAGGGGTCCTTACGTCTTGTAGTGCATGGGCCACAATGGCAGTCTAGGAATGGCCGCAGCCCAATTAATTCTCTGAGTCATGTTTTTCAACACCTAAAATAAAGTATATGAAATTATAAAGGAAACCAATTACCAAAAAAAAAGTCATCTCAGAATCATTTAAAGATGATGTACTGAACATATGCTTCTTTTTGAATATGTTAAAAAACAAGGACTACCAGGGAGACTAATAGTAGATACCAGAAACCCGGGCAAGGCATAAACGACTTGCCTGCAAAAACTCTTATGGTGATGTGAAAATCTCAACTTCTATTGTTAACAAAGTAAAAAATACAGCTAATAGTAACTGTTTTGCCTACTCTGAATCTCACAGAGCAGCAGCTACTGGGCAGCTATGCTGATGACCACTGGAAGTCCCAGCACTCAGAATGGGCACATAGCCATTCACAGCAAACAAACGGGTCACCAGCCCAAGGTTCTACCCTTATCTCCAGCTGATAACTTTCCAGTCATTCTTCCAATTTGCCTTCTCTATAGAGAGAGGCCTTCTCTTAGAGCTCTTCCCCACCATAATTAATAACCAGGATGACAACAGTACCATTATTAACAATGGAAACTGTTTATTGGTCACTAGGAGACAAGCAATGACAAAACACTCTGAGGATGGTGCTGGCTTCATCTTACATATCAGGTGGCCAAAGGTTTGGGGGCAAAGGCACCTGGCCTCTCCGTCTGCCTTGCACGCCTGCTCTGTCCTCACACTTACTCTACCTGGATGGTCACTGTCCATGTGCTTCTGTCCTGCACAAGATTTCACAAGTTGGCTAATTGAGATTTTCTTTTGGAACATAGGAAAGATATGAATGTGTATCGCCAGATCTGTCTGAACATGGGAGGCCGGCATGCAAAGGAGATCACGTAGACCAGGACACTCAGACACTCACGAGGACCTGCGCAGAGCAGGTCAGCAACTAAGAAGGTAAGCCACAAGGAGCCGGCACCCCAGCAGTGCAGGGCACGGGGCAGCTTCTGGGTGTGTCCATGACGATTACTTTAAAAGGGATGTCAACTTTTGTCGAAACAAAGAGCCATCTGAGTAGACCAAGTGGTGGATAAGAAAAGGCTATATAATCTGGAACCTGAAGAACACACAAAGATGAGAACTCGTGTCTTCTGGGAAAGCCCAGAGCATTCTTCCAGAGCCTGTGGAATCGTTCACTGAAAAATACCTAGAAGAGACTCAGCTGAAGCACAGCCTAAACTGGGAACCTGGGGAGACAGCAAAGGAGAATTGTCCCCAGAAGAAATACGATTATCTGAACAAGAAACCCAGCACCTACCCGGTGAAAGGAACAGCCTGTTTGAGGAAGTGAGGCAAATCGAAAGAGAGTGCTTGAAATTTCCAGACTCCAAGAAATGATCACAGAAGGTTTTCCAACAGAAGCCGTGACAGGCACGGATTAGTTGCAGGAACAACTGAGAATATCAAGGAGAGCAGCGAAGACATGGGCGAGGCCACTAAGAACTAGGCTGCTCTCGGGTGTGGTGCTTCCCTCCCACGAGGGACTCCTCCGCCAGCCCTCCCTTCCAGCCAGGGGGCCATGGGGGTCTGCCTGCCACCCTGGCAAATGCTGCAAGTCCAGAGTTTAGCTGAGAGCCACTGCAGGCCAGGGGCTGAGACAGACAGATGCACTCTCCCAAAAGGGCCACCCAAGCCTGTGGGCTTAAGCCCATTTAGTAGCTGAAAAAGGAAACAACGAACACAAACTGGAAAGAAAAAACAAAAAGAAGTTGAAGTGATCATGGAAAAACTTAACTGAAGACTCTGAAATTATGGACATGAACCTCCATTTTCCTGAGGGCACAAAAATATACACTGATATATGTGTGCGCACGTGTAATACCTAAGTGTTATAATATATATGTCATATGTAACTCTTCTCTAAACTAGGTTCTATTCTTTAAACAAACTCAGCTGTCTAATATTCCGGTGCCTTATATGTGAGATATATTTAATATACAGAAAAAAACATTAAAACAGCAGGAAAAAGTCTAGCTTTACAAATGGTGTCCCTGTTACTTGCATTACAAGAGCTAGAAGTAAGCAAACTATCAAGGTATTAAAGCAATTTTCTTTGTCTCATCCAGAGTGGTTTTTACAATTATTTTCAGAAAAAAATGTAAGAAGAAAGAAATCTGGAGACGCGGGGCGCTGGGCTGTATTACTTCTTCAGCCTTCTTGGGCTCATGGATCCCTTCTGTACTACCTCTCTGCATCCAGCACCCTCAACTAACCTTTTTTTAATGGAATATAGGTCATGTACAGTATTATATTGGTTTCAGACGTACAACATAATGACCGTTATATACATTACTAAATGCTCACCACGGTAAGTGCAGTTACCCCATTACGATATCTCAAATCATAAAATAAATTCATTATAACCTTAACTCAGAAGACAATAGGCGCTCCCATCAAACACACATGGGCAATCTGGTTCTTGAGAGGAACAGCAGAAACTGCATGTTTCAACCCAGCTAGAGAGCTGCTGGGCTGCTCTCAGGGTGCCCTCTGCTGGCCGCACAGGGAAGCAGACCGAAGCACCGCAGAAAAGGCCATTTACTCCAAATATTTGGGGTGATCACAAGTTAAATAAGTACCCCCACCCAGGCATCCTGGCTATGAAAATGAAAGATTGACATAGTAAGCCTTTAGAAAAACACAAAAGAAAGCTCTCCCGGCCCCACCTTGCACACAACCCCAATGAGGACAGCCCATTCTTGATGGAGATGGTAATGCCACTGAGGGCTCCTTCCCACGCACCACTGGTCTGGAAGGTCAGACAAGCCTATGGAGAAATTGGATCTTTGGTTAAAGTCCGCGTGATTTGAACTGTAAAGTTGTCTGGGCAAACCTGGAGGGAGATAAGGCAGGCAAGTGACTTAAATGTTGACAGGGAATGCTGATTTATTTTTAATTCCATTGAGTTATTTTATCATTTTTCCCAGCAGAAGCCTTAAAAGGGCTCCCTTCAAGACAGTGTGAACCACTGACTGTTTTCTGCCTGTCTACAACAGTATCACAGTATGAGGCATGCATATAAATTAATTTTTATTTTAATGATTGGGAAAAGATACCAACACATAAGATCAAATCAAAGCTAAAAACTTTATTTTCAGTTAATTGACTAATTTCATTAAAATAAAGATATGTCTGTTTAAACTGAAAAAATTGTTCTCACTGGCACTTTGCTTTGGTTGGAACCTGGCATTAAGGCCAAGGTGCTGATAAGAAAATAACCCTCACAACATCGACTTTTCTTCCCTCCTCTTAAGCACACAGGACACCCACAAACAACAGCACAGACATGTTGAAGGGCAGCGCTCTACCCATGCAAGACCCTTGGAGACAATCACTTAACCAAAGGTTTATTCTGAAAAAGTTCACTTTCAGCTGGTAAGGCTCTGCAGACACACTCCTCAGCGCCAACGAAGGCTGCCTGTGGAGTGGCATATGAGGTGGGGACTCGGCGATTGGCAGGCATTCCTGTCTGTTCCTTAAACGGGGATGTGGGGGCTGAATGTCACACCAAAACATCTGGCTTCACATTCCACATCTGGTAATGGCCCCCAGACCCCCATCTGCAGGTCAGTCTACTATTCGGCCCCAGATTCTAACTCTTCGAATCTGGAGGGATGTTCTCTTCATCCGCAGGTCGCTTAGACTTTAAGTGGCAGCTCAGCGTTAGAAAGGAGTACCTCAAGCCCCCTGCCATGCTGCAAGGAGAAAAGAGAAGAGGGAGGATCAGTCAGTCCCACACCACCAGCTCTTCTGGCACCTTCCAAGGACAGTCAGCTTGATTTGGAGGGGATGGTCAAGACTCATGTTTTTCTCAGTTTGTGAATTACTTGATGAGAGTTGCCCCCCTTATTTATGAATCTCTGGGGGCAGAAAAAGAGTAGATCAAATCTAATACAGAATCTTGGGGAGAAAAATAAGCACTTGGTTATTAGCAAATTAACTACATTCTATTATCCTAAAACAGTGTACCATGTCCAGGACCCCAAAATGCCCTTCTTTAGTATTCCAGCCAGTCCTCCCATCCTTAGCATATGGTACTTGGATGGAGCTCAAGTTTAATGAGGTCCACTGCTCAAGAGGAAGAGAGAGAACTCAGGGGACTTTTCTGTGAGGAAGACACATGAATTAAATTCAGATCGTGGCCCTCGAATTTTCATGACGCCCATCTCCACAATCCCCATGATAGGTCACAAAAATAGATGAACTGAGTGATTTAAGCAAAATTATCTTAGAAACTACAACGTCAAAAAACCTCCTGCTCTTTCACTTGTATTAATAACAGACTTTTAAAAATTCATATTTTATGAAAAATAAGTTCATTCAAAAATCCCACTTACCAAATATTTAACCCAACAAAGTTTAACATAGAGAAAATGTAATCTCCACCAGCTAACATCCCAATGTAGGCAACAGACACATTCTGCAGAGAGAAAGGATTAGTCACTTTGCAAGTAAAGGATTTAAAGGAAAATACATATATATATATATATATGCTGAAATCTGAAACTAAATGTTTTAGTTACTTTGCAGAGAGACTTGTACATAGTAGGTGTTCACAGAATGTTGAGTGAATTTTAAAAATTGCATACAGCCTCATAAGGAAATAAAATAAACTGCACTATTCACACCCCCATCCAGTTAAAACACAGGAAGAAGAGTAAGAGCTGGGTTGTCATCAGCTTTCCAGACACCGTCTCCTCACCACCAGTGGGCAGTGAATTTTACTCGTATTGGTCCTAAACTTGAAATGATCAGAGACATTTAACAGATTCCAAGCAGTGCTCTGCCCAGCGCACTCTGGGCCACCACTGGGCAGCCACAGGACATGTCTGTGGGGGAAGCAGGCTGCTTTTCTCCCTCAATAGAAGGGCATGTGAACAGAACAGTGTCTGCAGAATACAGCCCAGAACCCCCCCGCGCCCACTCGTGTGTGCTCAATATACACACACACACAGCATCCCATGAGCACATGCCCCCATAACTGGGCATCTGTCTGTCTGTCTAGGCTGCAACAGCTCCTCACAAGGAGGCCCCCCTTCTTAGGCCGGCAGGTTCTCCCAGAAAACCAAGTTGTAGATCAGAAGGTATCTTGGTGAGCACAGAAATTCGGAATGGTTTTCAGCTTTGTTACCTCATTTTCCAGACCATCCCCTCCCACCACCCCTAGTTTACGTCGGAATTCGCCTCTCCTCTAAACTGGCAAGTCCTCCCTGTTCTGCGGATTAGGTCACTAGACACACAAAGGGCTCTCCAGGTGCGGCTGGAAATGCACAAGCCTCAAGCTTGCCACACAGCCGGTAACAGTCAAGTCAGACTCAGCCTCTATGGCAAAGGTTGGGTTCTGGCAGCTCCCCGAACCCACCACCAGGCCAGGGCTACGCCTACCTTGATGGCTCCCACAACCGCGGTCGTCAGGGCCGAGTTGTAGCAACTGCACAATGCTGCGGAGAACATCAGCAGAAACCTGGGGCAAAGGGCAGCCCGGCGGGCGGGCACAGGGTGGGAAGAAGTCAGATGCAACCACGCACCATTACTTAAAGCAAATGAGGAAAAACATGCCATATTATACGACCTATACGCCCAAACAGCTCCTTTTCAACTCCAGCTGTTTGCAGGAAAATGACCCAGTCGTGCAGTGGCCAAACCTCCTACCCCAGGGGTCCTTTTCACTTTGTGCACTTCCCATTAGTGTTCCCATACAAAGAGGGTAAGGACAATGAGATCCTTGTAATGATCTGGAATCTTCGATTTAAGGCTTTGTTACAAGCGTGGTTTCTAACCCTGTCTGTGCCTCAGAAACACGACGCTGCCTGCTAGGGGTTTCTCCTTCCACGGGCTTGAGGCGGGGCTCCGGCCTATCAAGGCCACAGTGACGGCTCTACCCGCAGCCAGTGCTGAGACCCACAGGGGGAGAAGGCAAAGTCAGCCGAGCTCTGCACAGTGACATGCATGGATCCCACATACCAATGACTCTGCTGTACCCTCTGAGCAGTTACTCAACAAGCATTCAGCACCAATCGGCACCATGACACCTATCAGTGAAATGACTCCAGAACTGTGACCAACCACCAGACAAGAAAATACATACACACAGAGGAGAAGGAAGAACCCAAACAGAAGTAAAGAAATACATTATTTCAATGAGGTGGTGAAGAAAACTGGCAGCAACCTAAGTGGGGTGCAAAATTCTATCCCCCCCAGTCAGTGGTTTAAGTGTTGAATCAAAGAAGTTACAATCAAAACTGACTTGCAAGATGGCGGCGTGAGAGGTGAGATGGAGAACTCCTCCCAAAATGACAAATTGTGCAAAAATATAGTTACTTAATACAACTAACCTTAAAACAGCAACAAGAAAAAAGGCTGAACCAGACTGCAAATGGACCTCACGAACAGAGCAGACCTCACAAAACAGGGTAACGTAGGAAAGCCTTAATCTGGCGGGAGCCAAGGCCTTCACCCACCCCAGCTCACTGGCAGGAAGAAGAGAAACGGAGCAGGGGAGGGGGTGGAAGCCTGGGACTGTAGGACACCTAGCCCTGGAGATCTGCTTTGTGAGCAGAATCCTATAGTGTGTGGTGCTCTGGACGTTGGGGAGCTCGGACAGGCGGACTGCTTGAGAAATTGGCATTCCGGCCATTTGTGGAGGACGGGATCCACACCCAGCCGCTCTGGGTCAGAGGAAGGGCAGGCAGTCTGAGAGGCTTCCTAGCAGTGAGAGGGCTGCTCAAGGGGCAGGGTTTGCACGGAGCTTGCTGTGTGGGAGAAGGAAGAGCTGGACAAGGTAGCCTGGGCACGCTCTGCCCAGCTGGTTGGGAACTTTGAGGAGCTTCAGGTGCTCCATCCCCCTGGCATCCTACTCATCTCTGGGGCCCCCACTGTGACACACAGCCTGCCGAGCCTTCCTACTGGCATGCAGGCACCTGCTTGCAAACCCGCAGTCACTGTGCAGGCACCAGGCCAGCCAGAGGGAGGCCCTGCCTACAACAGTTAGAGATGCAAAGCAGAGAGGTTTACACGTGTGTGCTTGGCCCAATGGCTCTGACACTGGAGAAAGGCACCACAGACGGGAATCAGGAAACAGATCTTTCCTCCCCCCAGGCACCAGCTCTGCTCCTTAATGACCCCCAACTAGGGGCTGAGCAGCTCCAGAGACTGGAGGTTCTGCGCACTAGTGGGCACCACACAGAAATATGAAACAACAAAAGAACATGGTTCAGACCAAAATCTCACAAACCCCAGAAAGAGGGCCAAATGAAACCGAACTCACCAATCTTCCTGAAAGAGGGTTCAAAATAAAAATTATAAACATGCTTATGGAGGTACAGAAAAATATTCAAGAATTCAGGAATGAATTTAAGTTGGTGATTCAATCATTAAGAAATTCCATATCTAAAATGAAACATACAATGGAGGGATTTAAAAGCAGATTACATGTAGTAGAAGAGACGGTAAATGGAATAGAAATTAGAGAAGAGGAATACAAAGAAGCTGAGGCACAGAAAGAAAAAAGGATCTCTAAGAATGAAAGAATATTGAGAGAACTGTGCGACCAATCCAAAAGCAACAATATTCACATTACAGGGGTTCCAGAAGAAGAAGAGAGAGAAAAAGGGATAGAAAGTGTCATTGAGGAGGTAATTGCTGAAAACGTCCCCAATCTGGGGAAGGAGATAGTCTCTCAGGCCATGGAGGTGCACAGATCTCCCCACACAAGGGACCCAAGGAAGGCAACACCAAGACATATAGTAATTAAAATGGCAAAGATCAAGGATAAGGTCAGACTATTAAAAGCAGCCAGAGAGAGAAATAAGATCACATACAAAGGAAAACCCATCAGGCTTTCATCAGACTTCTCAACAGAAACCTTACAGGCCAGAAGGGAGTGGAATGATGTATTTAATGCAATGAAGCAGAAGGGCCTTAAACCAAGAATACTTTACCCGGCAAGGTTATCATTTAAATTTGAAGGAGGGATTAAACAACTTACATATAAGCAAAAGCTGAGAGAATTTGTCTTCCACAAACCACTTCTACAGTGCATTTTGGAGGGACTCCTATAGATGGAAGTATTCGTAAGGCTAAAAAGATGTCACCCAAGGGAAGACAAAGAGTACAGAATATGATTCATAACATACAAAAAATGGAGGAGGAAGAAAAGGGAGGAAAAAAAAAAGAACCTTTGGGTTGTGTTTGTAATAGTATACGAAGTAAGTTAAATTAGACTGTTAGATAGTAAGGGAATTGCCCCTGAACCTTTGGTAACCACGAATCTAAAGCTGGCAATGGCAGTAAGTACATACCTATTGATAATCACCCTAAATGTAAATGGTCTGAATGCACCAATCAAAACACATAGAATTACCGAATGGATGAAAAAACAAGACCCATCTATATGCTGCCTACAAGAGACTCACATCAAACCCAAAGACATACACAGACTGAAAGTGAAGGGATGGAAAAAGATATTTCATGCAACAAGTAGTGAGAAAAAAGCAGGAGTTGCAGTACTTGTATCAGACAAAATAGACTTTAAAACAAAGAAAGTCACAAGAGACAAAGAAGGACATTATATAATGATAAAAAGGTCAGTCCAACAAGAGGATATAACTATTATAAATATCTATACACCCAACACAGGATCACCTACATATGTGAAACAAATACTAACAGAATTAAAGGGGGAAATAGAATGCAATGCATTCATTTTAGGAGACTTCAACACACCACTCACTCCAAAGGACAGATCAACCAGACAGAAAATGAATAAAGAGACAGAGGCACTGAACAACATTTAGAACAGATGGACCCAACGGACATCTACAGAACACTCGATCCAAAAGCAACAGGATACACATTCTTCTCAAGTGCAAATGGAACATTTTCAAGAATTGATCATATATTAGGCCACAGAAAGAACCTTCGTAAATTTTAAAACATTGAAATTGTACCAACCAGCTTCTCATATCACAAAGGTATGAAACTAGAAATAAATTACTCAAAGAAAACGAAAAAGCCCACAAACACATGGAGACTTAATAACATGCTCCTAAATAATCAATGGATCAATGACCAAATAAAAACAGAAATCAAGCAATATATGGAGACAAATGACAACAATAATTCAACACCACAAAATCTGTGGGATGCAGCAAAGGCTGTGCTAAGAGGGAAATACATTGCAATACAGGCCTACCTCAGAAAAGAAGAACATTCCCAAATGAAGTCTAAACTCACAATTATTGAAACTAGAAAAGGAAGAACAAATGAGGCCCAAAGTCAGTAGAAGGAGGGACATAATAAAGATTAAAGCAGAAATAAATAAAATTGAGAAGAATAAAACAATAGAAAGAATCAAGGAAAGCAAGAGCTGGTTCTTTGAGAAAATAAACAAAATAGTTTCCTGGCTGGACTTATCAAGAAAAAAAAGTCTACACACATAAACAGAATCAGAAATGAGAAAGGAAAAATCACTATGGACACCACAGAAATACAAAGAATTATGAGAGAATACTATGAAAAAAGCCAGGATAACCTAGAAGAAATGGACAACTTTCTAGAAAAATACAACTTTCCAAGGCTGACCCAGGAAGAAACAGAAAATCTGAATACACCAATTACCAGCAAAGAAATTGAATTGGTAATCAAAAACTACCTAAGAACAAAACACCTGGACCAGATGGTTTCACTGCTGAATTTAATCAAACATTTAGTGAAGACCCAATACCCATCCTCATCAAAGTTTTCCAAAAAGTAGAAGAGGAGGGAATACTCCCAAACTCATTCTATGAGGCCCACATCATTCTAATACCAAAACCAGGCAAAAACACCACAAAAAAAGAAAATTACAGAGCAATATCCCTGATGAACATAGATGCAAAAATACTCAACAAAATATTAGCAAACTGAATTCAAAAATACATCAAAAAGATAATCCATCATGATCAACTGGGATTCATCCCAGGGATGCAAGGATGGTACAACATTTGAAAATCCATCAACATCATCCACTGCATCAACAAAAAGAAGGATAAAAACCACATGATCATCTCCATAGATGCTGAAAAAGCATTCGACAAAATTCAACATTCATTCATGATAAAAGCTCCCAACAAAATGGGTATAGAGGACAAGTACCTCAACATAATAAAGGCCATATATGACAAACCCACAGCCAACATTATACTTAACAGTGAGAAACTGAAAGCTTTTCCTTTAAGATCGGGAACAAGATAAGGATGCCCACTCTCCCCACTTTTATTCAACATAGTTCTGGAGGTCCTAGCCACGACAATCAGACAACACAAAGAAATAAAAGGCATCTAGATTTGCAAGGAAGAACTCAAACTGTCCTTGTTTGAAGATGACATGATATTGTACATAAAAAACCCTAAAGACTCCACTCCAAAACTACTAGATATAATATCTGAATTCAGCAAAGTTGTGGGATACAAAATTAATACACTTGAATGCCTATACACTACGATGAACTAGCAGAAACAGAAATCAGGAAAACAATTCCATTTACAATTGCATCCAAACGAATAAAATACCTAGGAATAAACCTAACCAAGGAAGTAAAAGACCTATACCCTGAAAACTACAAGACACTCTTAGGAGAAGTTAAAGAGGACACTAATAAATGGAAATTCATCCCATGCTTTTGGCTAGGAAGAATTAATATTGTCAAAATGGCCATCCTGCCTAAAGCAATCTACAGATTTAATGCAATCCCTATCAAAATACCTACAGCATTCTTCAATGAACTAGAGCAAATAGTTCTAAAATTCATATGGAACCACAAAAGACCCCAAATAGCCAAAGCAATCCTGAGAAGGAAGAATAAAGCAGGGGGAATTACATTTCCTGACTTCAAGCTTCTACTACAAAGCTACAATAATCAAGACAATTTGGTACTGGCACAAGAACAGACCCATAGACCAATGGAAAAGAATAGAGAGCCCAAATATAAACCCAGCATATATGGTCAATTAATATAGGATAAAGGAGCCATGGATATACAATGGGGAAATGACAGTCTCTTCAACAGCTGGTGTTGGCAAAACTGGACAGCTACATGTAAGAGAATGAAACTGGATCATTGTCTAACCCCATACACAAAAGTAAACTCAAAATGGATCAAAGACCTGAATGTAAGTCATGAAACCATAAAACTCTTAGAAAAAAACATAGGCAAAAATCTCTTGGACATAAACATGAGCAACTTCTTCATGAACATATCTCCCCGGGCAAGGGAAACAAAGCAAAAATGAACAAGTGGGACTATATCAAGCTGAAAAGCTTCTGTACAGCAAAGGACACCATCAGTAGAACAAAAAGACATCCTACAGTATGGGAGAATATATTCATAAATGACATATCTGATAAGGGGTTGACATCCAAAATATATAAAGAGCTCATGCACCTCAACAAACAAAAAGCAAATAAGCCAATTAAAAAATGGGCAGAAGAGCTGAACAGACACTTCTCCAAAGAAGAAATTCAGATGGCCAACAGGCACATGAAAAGATGCTCCACATTACAAGTCATCAGAGAAATGCAAATTAAAACCACAATGAGATATCACCTCAGACCAGTTAGGATGGCCGTCATCCAAAAGACAAACCACAACAAATGTTGGCGAGGATGTGGAGAAAGGGGAACCCTCCTACACTGCTGGTGGGAATGTAAATTAGTACAACCATTGTGGAAAGCAGTATGGAGGTTCCTCCAAAAACTCAAAATAGAAATACCATTTGACCCAGGAATCCCACTCCTAGGAATTTTCTCTAAGAATGCAGCAGCCCAGTTTGAAAAAGACAGATGCACCCCTATGATTATCACAGCACTATTTATAATAGCCAAGAAATGGAAGCCACCTAAGTGTCCATCAGTAGATGAATAGATAAAGAAGATGTGGTATATATACACAATGGAATATTATTCAGCCATAAGAAGAAAACAAATCCTTCCATTTGCAACAACATGGATGGAGCTACAGGGTATTATGCTCAGTGAAATAAGCCAGGCTGAAAAAGACAAGTATCAAATGATTTCACTCATCTGTGGAGTATAAGAACAAAGGAAAAACTGAAGGAACAAAACAGCAGCAGACTCACAGAACCCAAGAATGGACTAACAGTTACCAAAGGGAATGGGACTGGGGAGGATAGGTGGGAAGCGGGGATAAGGGGGAAAAAGGGCAATTACAATTAGCACACATAATGTAGCAGGGGTGGAGGTGGGGTGGAGGGATACAGGGAAGGCAGTATAACACAGAGAAGACCAGTATTGATTCTATAACATCCTACTATGCAGATGGACAGTGACTGCAATGGGGTATGTGGTGGGGACTTGATAATAGGGGGAGTCTAGTAACCACAATGTTGCTCATGTAATTGTACATTAATTTTAAAAAACTGGCAGAGAAAGAAAGACACAGAGAACTCAGAAGATGTGCTGGGTTTTTTTAAAGCTAAACCCCAGTTAGAAGGCGTGAGCTTGGATCCCCCACTGACAGAGCAGAGGAAATCCACTCTAGGGAGTGGCTCAGCTGAGCCCTTGGGCCACACAGGCAGACGCTTCCTGCAGGAATCTAGCACCCAGTCTGGGGTCCAGGCCAGAACTACTGACTGGCTAGTAGTGGAGTCAAGATCACAGTCTTCAACACAGTAACCACTTTTGGCCTGAGTATTTTTTTTACCAGGGATGGTAGAGAAAAAATATTGAAGATAAAGTACAGTAAGCTTTTACATTAGTTTGAGAAATAAACTCAATTACAAATTTAAATTCTGTAATCTTCAGAATAATGCATGTCTTTCTTATAAAAGTAACTACAACAACTTGACAAATTAGTGCACCCAACATCTTGGCCTTTGTGGTTTGGATCTGAAATGTGCAACTGATATCAGACTTCAAATTTTCTTTGAAAGCAATAAGAAAATCTGAGTAGGTCTGTACACAGTCTTTGAATTTTAAAAGCTGATTTAGCACATTTCCAAGTATGGCTTACTAGATTTCAGAGTTGCTTAGGTGTGTAAAGAAACCCGGGCTTGTTAGCTTTGCTAGGGCCTCATTAAGGCTTGGACTAGCTGGAGAAAAATCAGTGTAAATCACATTATAAATCAGTTTAAAATGTTTAAAAATTGTTTAATTCATTAAGTTGTAAATGAGACCAACCTACATAAATTGTTTAGGAGATTTTAATCAGCTAAAACTTGAGTTAACAAGCCATTCGTCAAATAATGAAAGTAAATGTTCTTATGTCTATACAAAAATTACTAGGTTTGTAAATAAAGCACAGTATTTACAAATTGAATTTAAAGGCTTAAGAAAATCTAAGCTTTCTTACATGTTTACAATTTTAATAAATTTAACATTAATTCAGAGCCCCAGGAATTATAAATAATCCTATTCATGTATAAAATGAAAAGATTAAAAAACTCAACTTGATGGTATTAATGTGAATGCCAACTCTGCTCAGCCTGGTGGTGAGTATATACATAGCCTCTGCCCTGAAGGAGCTCAGAGTCTAATAAAGAGATGACAGCTCAGGGGAGATGCCCAACTTAGGGGACACAGAACAGCTTCCTAAACTGGAGTATAGTCTTAAATCGTGGATGTTCTTTATTTTTATTTTTGTTTAGAAATTCCTACTCCAGGGATCCAATCATGCAACATTTCTCCAACTTACATTTTGGTGAAACCACCTTAGCCTGTATGCAAAACTGGCAGATACCTTGGACAGAAGATTCCAGTATCCATCTATCGTGAGTGTGGGTGACTAGGACAGTCACCAGCTGGGCTGAGAGGGAGGAGCTCCCTTCCCAACGCCCAGGACAGTGGCAACAGACGGGATGCAGTTTTCCCGATCACCACTAGGTGTCCCAGAGAGGCTGAATATAAAATCATTACTTTGTATTAAATTTTTTTTTCTAAGAAACATAGTCTATTTCTATCTGACAATATGTACCCACAAAATCCTTTGACTAGTACCAAGGTTCTAAACTAAAAGAACCTCCGTTAACTCAGTACAGGGAAAATCACACCACTTTTAACACCAAAAATGTCAACCTCCTCATGAGAGCAGTTATGACTTAGCATCTGTGGATTAATAAAATGAAAAGATATTTAAAGCATTGCTGAATTCTCAGTAGCTTTTTGCCATTCCATACTTTTAAATCATATATCTTCTATGTACATTTGACAGACAACAGCACATACATGTGACACACATTTGTTTAGACAAGAGACTCGAGCTATGTGTGTGTTGGCTTATAGGGACACAAGGGATGGAGGTCCCCCCATGGAAAGCCCTGGACCGGAGATCCTGGATCAGAACCCCTACTCAGAGGCTTCTTCCTGTTTCTGAAAAGGACATGAAAACTAACTTTACCCAAGGCTGTATGACACACTCACAGGGGTCACAAACAAAACTCGACCTCACTTACAGCATATTGATGGTTACCACCCCATGCACGAGCATATACAGAAATTCAACACAGATGTCCCAGTAATACAGGCCACTTTAATACTCCTTGCACCAATCATAACAGAACCCCAGTATATTACTCTGTTACAACTCTACATTTCAAAAACTTTCAAGTAATCTCCCCTTGCCCCTTCAGCCCACAGCCGCAGGGGTTGCCAGGGATGCCAAAGTCCTGGGATAAATAGGATTTGTCTTCCTAAAGCATTGATTTTACACTAAGATTTGGTTTGCTGGAAAATGATGGGAATACTTGGACCCTTTAAAGGTTCTCTCGCTCCTGTGCTCCAGCAAGCCACAGAATCCTGTTTTCTCTTCATGCAAACTTAAATTCTTAAATTCCACTTACATCTTAGCAGTCCCAGTGAAGTTTCAAAAACTAGAATGTTTTTTATCCTGGCAGTAGGTAAAATTAGATACTTTTGTGTTTTTATTAAGGAATATATTACTGTGTCAGTGAGATCAAAGGTCCTGCTATTGGGGCAGAAACAAATCAGGACAATTGCCTGCAGGGCCTGGGGGCTGGTGTCAGCTGCTGTTACCAATGAACCAGAACCTGTAATTTCTCAGCAAGATTAAGAAGACCTGAGGAGCTTTTCAAATCTAGTTTATCAACTTAAATTCCATTCTGTATTTTACCTTTGTCTGTATTAAATTACCTTAGCTCCCACAATCAAGTTTACCTTTCTGATCCAATCTCACTCCATCATGAGCTTTATTTACAAACTCCCAACTATAAATAGCATTTCTTAAAGCTGAGTCCTTCCACCATAACTCAAAAGGAAATTCAAAGTCGGCCCTTTTCACCACTCTATTGATGTCTTAGCATATATATTTTTTTAAGTTTTATAATTTTTAAATTATATTTTCAACTCAGAGGTTTGGTGGCTGGAAAAAAGTTTGGTATGCAATCTCAAAACCGAAAATAAGTTAGAAGCTGAGAGTCAGGGTCCCCTGGAGTCAAGGGCTGGGAGGGGCGTGCATTAGTCTAAGACATTCCTTCAGCAGGAGCCGGTGCCCAGGGACAGCCCGGACCCAGGGCCAGTTGTTCTGAAAACCAAGGATGAGCCCAGAAGCTTACAATGGCTTCTTTGACTGTAAAGAAACAAATGACATGATCCTTTGAGAGAGAAACTGCAAGAAAACAGGATTCTAAAAAATGCACCATGCCAAAATCAGAGCTTCATTCCAGAGCAGTTTCAGAATTAAAGCTTGACCACTGCAGGTAGTGTCTGTAACTGAAGAAAAACTGTTAATGCCATGGGCTACAGATAGAGCCAACTCTGGAGTGAAAAGACAGCCAAAGGAACAGGGCAGGGTGCCCTCAAGGAAAAGAAATGCTAACAACAATAATAATAGTTAACACTTATTGAGCATTTTCCAGGTGTCTAGAACTGTACTAAATGTTCAACGCTATTAACTCATTCAATCCACACAACTCCACCCTATGAATCAGATACTTTAACTCACTGTTTCCATTTTAAAGATAATGAAATTGAGGCTCAGATGGTTAAAAAACTTGTCCAAGGACCCAGAGCTAATAAGTGACTGCAAGGTTTCAACCCCAGGCCATTTGATTCCAGAGTTCAGGCACTTAACTGCTAGAATGATGCCATGATTTCGGTGTCCTCAAAAGACTCAAAAAACTGAGAATGACCTAGTGTTCATCCTTCAAGCTGGCTGAAACCTGACATGTTAATGACTTAATTTTTACTGACTGATTTATATATACTGTACTTTATGGTATTTTCATTTGAAAAGTGACTACTGATAAAATAACACATTAAGAACTTTGATCAAGAGTATTTTCTTCTAAGGAGCATATTATTAAATGGGGGAAAAAATGTGTGGAGTTGTGCCAGGATGGCGTTGAGCCCCTGGCGGGCAAGTGCAGAGAGTGACGGCTCACATCCGGGCACTCAGGAGAGCTGACTTCAGAGGGTTACCTCATGAGTTCCTCCGTGGATTGATTAAACAGTAATGTGCCAGTAAAAAACAAAACAAAGCAGGAACAGTACCCCTCATCAAGTTTATAATGAAATGTTACTCTGAGAGTTGGCTCTGCTGTCCATTCGTAAATATGCTTACCCACGGTAAGGTGCTGGTTTGAGTGTGTGTGAAATGGGTTGAATTTTTTTTTAATTGGAGATAAAAAGGTGACTCACACACAGGGCTTAGATTTTTTTTTTCAAAGTTAAATGTTCTCAGACAATGACTGGGAAAACAACAGATCCAACACGTAACTTACACTTCCAAGGACGGCTGCCTAAGTACCCTCAGGGACCTCCCACTGCAGAAGAGCCAATGCCTGGAAATGACCCACTACCTGAAGGATTGTTAGTTTTGAAAGAGGCACAAGAGGTTGCCCAAAATCCCCCTCTGAAAAAGGAGGAGCTGGTACAGTGGTAAGGAATGAGGGCCAGGTAGCAATCAGAGCAGCACACAGGGTTGCATCACGGCAAAGTGGCAGCAGAGCTGAGCCCTGGGCCAGTTTCTAGGTGGGGGGCCCCTGGAGCCCACTGAGGCTGGACCCTGGAAAGGCCTGACATGGGCCAGGTCAGGGGCAACACCTGCTTACCAGCCAGAGCAAAAACTATTTGTCCCTGCCGGAAAGTTTCTCAAATTCCCAACTTCAGCCCCTAAAACTGATTAAGATTAAGCAGAAAGCGTACAATTGCAGGTCTCCAAACACAAGAAAGAAAACCACAACAGTCACAAACTATACATTTAGATTTTCAAGAACTGCAGAGACTGGAATCATCAGACACAAAATAGAGAATAGCTGTGTGCACAACATTTAAAGAATTAAAAGTTACCACAGTCACAGAGATTCCCCAATGAGAGAAGGTTAGGAATGAATAAGTAAGTTTGAAAAAAAAAACTGGGATTTTTACAAATAAAATATAAAACTGTTAAAACAAGAAGCCCATCAACAGGTTAAACATTGAACTGGAGTATGTACATAAACATTTTTATTGTACGTGACTACATCACTGCAATTCAAATCAAATTTGATAATTTTTAAGAATGTTGATCAAAGAGATCATGAGTTGTCTTATTTACACATAAAGAAAATTATAGTATTAGTGGCTAAAACAATAATAAGGGATAAATTCATCTTTATTCACAAGAAAAATCTTTTGATACGATTCCCTGAGACAGTCATTTAAAGACCCTTTGGTGTGGGATAAGACACAGGCGCTTGTGTTTGCCCAGCTCAGGAAGGTTCTAAAGACTTCAAACAAAGGCTGAACCTGGTGAGGAAAACTGCACTGCAGTGCTAGGGGGCAGGGAGGAAGGGAGGTGGCTTATGTGCCCTAGGCATTCTTTTGCAGCTTTTGGATTATTTACTAGTTGCGTGTATTGTTTATTCATGAAAAGGAATTTTCAAGTTTTTCGAAGATTAAAAAAAACACAAGCTGCATGGCTGCTCAAAGGAAGATATACATAAGGATATTTTAAAATCAAAAGTCTGAAATTGTTCAACAGTGCAATGGCCTGAACATCCCTCCCCCAAAACTTCCCCTGAACACCGCGGGCACAGCGCAACAGGAAGACACTGCCAATTCCATGTATTTATGTGAAGTACAGAATCTTGGGAGACTCGGGACAGTGGGACAAAGACAAATAGTACTGAACTTGATCTGTTGGCCGACTTCACTTCAGGCTAACTTTAGCAAGCAATAGGCAACATCATCTTTTGGAGGAGAACATGATGTTAATAAGACTTTCAAATAGAAAGGCGGTCTGTGCTCCTGCTCCCGGCCTTTCAGGGTGTGTTTCTGGATTTCTGGGGTTCCATCCCACTTCTCAGCTACAGGGATGCCCTCCAGAGAAAGCTAAAGCACAAAGGGATTTTGACAGAGCAGACAGAATCTGTATTTCTATTTGACTTGTCAAAAGATACCACAGACCAAAGCTTCTACTTATCTATGGATTCTTACCCCAAAAAACAGGAAAGAAGAAATTGTATGATAAACAGAACATTCTTCCATTGGCTGAATTCAGTAGCCTATTATCAAAAAGAAAGAAAACTAATGGTTAGATTAATAATCATGCAGTTGTAAATCTATTGTACCAAATTGTTTTAGTCCAGGAACCCCTTTCCCAAACAGAAAATACAATTAAAAAATCCTAGGTAATACCAGATGTGGGACTCTGAGCAAATTTCTTATCCTCCCTGAACCTCACCTTCATTTTACAAAATGGGGATTATTTTCTTTAAGCCTTGTTAAAAGGCCAATGTGAGGGTTTAATGAAATTGTTCAGAACCTTACAAGCAGCAAGTATAAAATACAGCTACTGTTGCTGTGACTTACTAAATCTTGACCAACCTGTAGTTACATTACCAGGGTTGGGCTTTCTTTTTATAAATAATCTTAGAAGAAAGTTTATTATAATATAATGTTGGCAAATTATGAAAGCTAAGTTCAGCAACAAGTTTAAAGAATTTGCAAATGCTTATTATGAACAAATAAATAATCAAGTAACTGGGGTGGAGGAGATAGGACAGAGGTGTGTGAGGGTCAGTTTCCACTTCTCCAGAAACTCAGTCCCTAGATAAGAAAATGAAATTAACCCTCTGAAATAGCAGGTAACAATAAAAAGGAGTATTTACTCACGATTTGTCCCTTGCCTGCATCCAAAATTGAGCTTAAGGTGATTCAAGATAAATAAATAATGTTCTGTTTATCATTAAGTATGTTCTAAATAACATAACTAAATATAAGTTCTATTCAGTATCTATTAAGCAGTACTTTGTTAGCCAAGTTTCAGTAACTTTATGTATTTAAAACTACTTAAATATTTTTAAGTTTATACTGTAATTAAAAATATTTAAACCAGCTAGAATGGAATTCTCTTTTCCAGTTAATACAACCTTGTCACACATTAGTGTCATTATTTCATTAGTAATATTTTGCCCACCTCTCCTACCCAAAAAGATACACATTAAATGTTGATAATTGTTGAAACTGGTTGAAGGGTATGTGGGAGTTCTTATCTGTTCTCTCTCTTTCTGTATAGGTTTTCAAGTTTCCATAATAAAACTCTCTTTTAAAACTCCACTTGTGAAAGAGAAAAGTATAATGAATATTAATCTGTCTTACTAGAAAGCCCTAAACCAACCAAAGGGACAGAAAAACATCCAAGTTTATGCATAAAAGGCAATTATCAAAATTAAACAAAGACTGTAGAAAACACTGTGTCCGAAATTACAATAAAACTAAGAATAAGAGAAAACCATATGCCACAAACTTCAAACCAAGGGCAGAAAACCATTTATGTACTCAAAAATCTGGAAGTATTTATACAAACAACAGATAAAAACAATATATTCTTCATACCATAGAACCCACTGAGGGTTATCTAGTAATTCTCACAAAAATATCGGGATCCTTTGCCAATCTAAATTTTGATAGATTTTAGTTTTCTTTTGTTTGTTTAATACAATAAGGCTATGCTGGTGATATTTTAAAGAATAATTTAGCATGACATTTATAGAAAACAGTTAAAGATGAGTAACAATGAAGTACTTCTTCCTTTAGACCTGCTATTGCTGTAAGACAATGTTTGAGTGGATCTTCTTCACTTCACATTCATGCATTTTTTTAATCAGAAAAAAAAGTCCCATTTTTTATCCCTATTCATCAACTGCAATTCACTAAATGTACTTTGAACCTACTGCAGCAATTCAAATGACTGAAGGAAGCTCGTGCACTGAGTATTGCTAACAAGAGAAGCTGGCAGGGCTGACTTTATTAGTCAGAGATAGACTCAAGGTGCTGTTATGATCTACTGGCTATTCCAGTCCAAGGTCAAGGCCTGAACCCGTGCAGTGAATCATTACCACAATCTCTGATCCACTCCAGTCAACCAGGAAAAATGACTCATCAAAGGAGTCCTTCCACTAACAAGGGAACTTTAACATTTTGCTAATTCATCAATCAACTTTTGGTATCATCAAACCAAACTTGGCAAATGAAATGCAATTTTATATTGCAAACCAACACCCCTTATTATATAAATTCACTTCTTTATTATATCTGGTTCACAATTTAAAATAGATTCAGCCATGGTTAAAAGTTACCAGTTTGTTACTATTCAATGAACACAGAACACAACAATGTAATAGTTTTTTTTCTACTTTTTTTCTTTGTCTACTTCTACAAGGTTTTTTTAAATTACTGATTACAGTAAATGTCCCATATCTTTTGGCATCTCTAATCATACAATATTTTTAAATTAAAATAGTCAAGTTTTTAACTTCATGACTTTTCTGTTTGGTCATTTTTATAGAAGATCTTCCTTACAGTTTTAAATATATTCTATTTTTTCCTAATTATAATTTTTCTTGTAGGATTTTAAATAAATCTATATATTTAGCTCTGATCCACATGGAATTCCAGTGAATAGTTACCACAGCAGGACTCTAAGGTACCTACAGGAACTCCTGTTTGCAATCTCAGAGTCTGGTCAAATGGAAGAGGCTAGACAAGGTATTTACTACTGTAAATCTTCCATCACCATAAATCAGAATGGGAGCATAATATTCTCCCAGAATCCCAGGACTTAATAAGTTAATTTACATGTTAGGCCCTTACTTCCTAAGCTAGAGCGATGGGTTGTGGTTCTTCATATGTGAAGGAAAGAAACACTTCTCAAATGCAAATAAAATAATTGACATCACCATGAAGGGTGTGTGTCCAGAGCCTGCCTGCCTGGAACTGCCACCCAATGCCCTTGGAAGCAACTGAAACTGTGCCCACGATGCCTTGTCTACAAATAGGGATGTTAACAGTACCTTCTCCTCAAGGGCATCGTGGGACTGCAAACAAACTGCAAATGTCTGATAAAGTCCTCAATAAATACAGCTACTATTATTTTTATTACTACATGAAAAAGTATAATAATTCTGCAGTGATAATCATTTTAGGCAGGTGGAAACTTCTGTGAGAATACATATTCCTATTGAAACAACGTTATACATTATTAACATGACACACCTAGTCTGTTTTACTCATAAGATTCCTAAAATTCAGTTTCTGGTCACTGTGCCATTCCTAACATTGTTCCTATAAGGAAATATGCTTTTAGTTCCGTTCAGGTGTTCTAAGGGATCCTAGGAGTTTCCACATTTCTGCTTCTAGAAATAAATATATATCAGAAACAGCTATAAAGCACCAAAATCTCAGAACTGATGAACTCCAGTGATTTCAGAAGAAAAACTCACTTCTACAATAATGAAATGAGATGAGCCACTAGGGCGGAGGGTTCGTGATTTCACTTGGTTTATGTAACGTCGCTGACAGTGAAATTGTCTAAAATCAATTGATGGCAGATGAAAAATAAATATTGTGTTTTCCAATATCCTATTCATTACTACTAGGGAGGTGTGGGTGCTAGTCCTACCCTCTAACACTGAGTTAACAGTGGGGCCCAGGTTCGCACAATGAAAGCTCTTTATCAAGGCTGGTGTTTCTTTGTGGTTTTTGATACAAACACATGGAAATGGCTGTTTGCCCGGGGCATTGCTGCTAAGCCCTTCTGCTGCTCCCCCTTTTGGAAAGGAGCTGTACAAATGAGAACAGATAGCTCTGAAAAAGAACAATGGGCTCTGACATCCACTCAGGGGATCCACCGGCGCCCTCGGCCTGCTTAAGTCACTCAGGCCTGAAAGGGCAGCACACAGGCGGGATGGACTCACCCGGTGTAGCACGCAGCCACACCAAAAGCTACACACAGACACGCTGCCAGGTGGTGGATAGGTAAACAGCTGCTGCAAAAGGCCTCTGGGAACCCGCCTCTGGCCCCACAATACGTGGTATAAGGCCAGCCAGCCGGAGGCTTGTTCTGTGGGCGACAGGCATGCTAGACCAGCATCTGGCCTACATGCCTATTTGTTCACATGAACTTGACCATCTCCCTGAAGAAACAGGCAAAATGTGTAGGCATGGTGTGGCTGGCAACTTTCTGAGGCAGCAGGACATGACAGGGGCCAGCACACTTCAGGTGACTTTGGGGGTGAAGTTGCCCTTCTCAAGAGACTGGCCACTGCTCCCTCCAGCTGGGCCTCCACTCTTTCCACTAATTTACTGTTTTGTGTCTCTCCCTAAGTGTGCAGCTGATAAGATAAGCAGGACAAATACCCAGAAAATGAAACCCTCTCAAAATTTAATGTAGATTCTGGAGTATTTAGAGGCAAAATACCATACCTGGGGTTTGTTTTAAAATACTCCGGGAAAGAAAAATGAGAGCAGATGGGGTTAGATGAATAGGAATGGTGAAATGCCGGAGAGTGTTGAAGCTCGGTGGTGGGGCCACAGAATCAATTATAAACAGCAAATCATTCTACTTTGCAGTTTCAAAATGTCCATAATACAGGTAATAAATAAATGAATCTTTTTTTGAACTAACAAATCCCCTTCTAAGTTTTCCTAGGACTCCCACTGTGAAGGGATGACCTCTGCCTGTACTAAGCCCACTGAACCTAAGCAACCTAAGGAATGTCCCCTGTGGGTCCCCTGCCCCGGGGCCACTAAACTGCCCAAAGACTCCACCCATCCCAGAAGACTGCCGGTACAAAATCCTTGCTCACTGCAACACGTGCTCAGCCTTCGGATGTTATTCCTTGGAGTCCACACTGGTGCCAAAACAAACCAGTCTTTTCTGATCCCTGACTGAGTGCCATTTGTCTCTCTCTGTGCCGGTCCAATTTTCCATAACACCACACACAACAGCAAAGGGGAGAGTAAGACTACAAGTCAAGTTTTCATTGTTGTTTTCCGAAAAACTTCAAGTACAGAGGTCTTGTCACTTCTTCCTGCTACTTCCTATGTGTTAAAGATAGACGCCAAGGAAAAGATGGAGGCAAAGGCATTACTGAAGACATCAAACGTCTTGCTTTCGTGTACCCTTCTGGTAACCCTAGTTACCTTTATGCTTTTTATTCCAGTGAGCACCAAAGGTTAAATATTAAAATTTTAAGAGACTGCTAAGTAAGAACATAATGACAGTCACCAGCTTACCTGCCGAAGGTCTCCGGTGGAGACGCTAATGATGAGAGTTGGGATAATCATGAAGCAGGCATTGTAGAAAAGCACTCCATATTTCCCTAACTCCTGCAAAGGCAACGAAAACCCCAATTTTAGGAAGAGGAACGATCAGATGTCCTGGGGTCATGTATACAACCACATATCTATGCAGTTAGAATATGCATTCTCACCAACTCTGTACTGGGACATTTTCAGCAAATTTCTGACAAAACACTTTACTTCACTCCATAATTTCAGAAGAAACATTTGTTTTATGCAATAACAGCAGGTAAATGGATGAGATGGACGGCCTCTGAGGTTCACCCATCTCTAACATTCTCATTGCTTTCTTTTAAGCATGCTACTCAAAATGGGAGATTTGGAACAAAATAAAGAACATTAAAAATGTTAATATAAACAGAACTCCTGAAAAACATCTGCTCTTTCTATTAAGGAACAGCAGGGTTAAAACCCCAGGTATCTTTTGTTCCAATCTTGCATAAATTTACTTTTCATTAAAACAGCTACACCACTAAACCATTTCCATAAAGGGTGACATACTGTGATTCTCAAAAGGCAACAAACCTCTGTTTTTAAAACTGCCACCATTAAAAAAACAAAGGGCCAAGCAGAAAAAAAGTGCAGATTAAAAAAAAACAGCTCAGAGAAATAAGCTTGTCCCACAGAGCCAACTCCCTAACTGAACACAAAGAATTGAAACAAAGAACCATATGGCTGGCTCATCCTCCAGAGCTTCCGGGACAGCTGGGTCCGGGAGACATGGGGGCCTGGCCGTTTGGCGGCCACACGCATTGAGGCTCAACCACACCCCAGCCCCTCACCATCCAGACAGGCAGTTGCTGCTGGACGCACCAACTACCCCTTCCACTCAGCTCCTTCCACAATGAGGAAACCTGGGCTGGAGAAGTTAAGCTCCCAAGTCACAGCAACCTGTGTAAGCGGCAGCCTTTCTGGTGGCCCGTGACCCCAGGCTCTCACTACAGCTGCTCAGAGCACCCGGCCTTGGCCAGTCACTCATGATGATGGCAAAAACTGCTTTTAATCTTAATTTGCCTTTCAATTTATAGATTCTGATATTTTGCATCTAAAAGAATAGCATCTTTTCCCTTCCTAATTTTCACCCAAAACTTTCCAAGAAGAGGAGAAACAAAAACCTACACAGATAATTGAAATTAGTCATTTTCAGATCATATTATGTAAATTAAATTACATGCCAACTTCACAAATTTTTTTTTTTTCGTGTAATTTCAGGGGCCAGATGACAAAGCTTAAAAACCATAGGAGTGAAGATCTGGTACCTTTGGGTCCATTTTCTGTTTAGTATAAACGCCATTCGCTGCTGTGAAGATATCATTCAGGAATACAAAAATATAGCCTTCCAAGTTAAAGGCAAGGTCAGAACTGGGAGGGGAACACAAACAAGGAGGATTATTCAGGAGCTCACAATGTGGCCTTCTAGGCTGCCTCTTTTATTTTCCCCAATCAAACCCATTGGTGATGCTACTAACTACCTTTTCTCTGGCATATTATCCCCCTCTGTGATAGTAAATGGTTAATTCCTCTGTTTTGCCTCTAGACAAAAATAAAATAAAAAATCAGGCTATTAGGTGGCTTCAACTTAACTGTGAATGGG
>JAVSCE010002277.1:0-42000 GCA_032199065.1 Smutsia gigantea
TTTTTAATATAATTTATTTTGGTATCATTAATCTACAATTACATGTGCAATATTATGGTTATTAAACTACCCCTTCATCAGGTGCCCCCACCAACCCCATTACAGTCACTGTCCATCAGTGTAGTGAGATGCTATAGAATCACTACTTGTCTTCTCTGAGTTGTACAGCCCTCCCCGTGCCCCCCCAACATTACATCTGCTAATTGTAATGCCCCCTTTTCCCTCTTATCCCTCCCTTCCCGCCCATTTTCCCCAGTCCCTTTCCCTTTGGTAACTATTAGTCCGTTCTTGGGTTCTGTGAGTCTGCTGCTGTTTTGTTCCTTCAGTATTTTTCTTTGTTCTTATACTCCACAGATGAGTGAAATCATTTGATACTTGTCTTTTTCGGCTTGGCTTATTTCACTGAGCATAATACCCTAGCTCCATCCATGTTGTTGTAAATGGTAGGATTTGTTTTCTTCTTATGGCTGAATAATATTCCATTGTGTATATGTACCACCTCTTCTTTATCCATTCATCTACTGATGGACACTTAGGTTGCTTCCATATCTTGGCTATGGTAAATAGTGCTGCGATAAACATATGAGTGCATCTGTCTTTTTCAAATTGGACTGCTGCATTCTTAGGGTAAATTCCTAGGAGTGGAATTCCTGGGTCAAATGGTATTTCTATTTTGAGTTTTTTGAGGAACCTCCATACTGCTTTCCACAATGGTTGAACTAATTTGCAGTCCCACCAGCAGTGTAGGAGGGTTCCCTTTTCTCCACATCCTCGCCAACATTTGTTGTTGTTTGTGCTTTGGATGTTGGCCATCCTCACTGGTGTGAGGTGATATCTCATTGTGGTTTTAATCTGCATTTCTCTGATGATTGGTGATGTGGAGCATCTTTTCATGTGCCTGTTGGCCATCTGAATTTCTTCTTTGGAGAAGTGTCTATTCATGTCCTCTGTCCATTTCTTAATTGGATTATTTACTTTATGTTTGTTGAGGTGAGTGAGTTCTTTATATATTTTGGATGTCAACCCTTTATCAGATACGTTATTTAGGAATATATTCTCCCTACTGTAGGACGTCTTTTTGTTCTACTGATGGTGTCCTTTGCTGTACAGAAGCTTTTCAGCTTGATATAGTCCCACTTGTTCATTTTTGCTTTTGTTTCCCTTGCCCAGGGAGATATGTTCATGAAGAAGTCGCTCATGTTTATGTCTAAGAGATTTTTGACTATGTTTTTTTCTAAGAGTTTTATGGTTTCATGACTTACATTCAGGTCTTTGATCCACCTTGAGTTTACCTTTGTGTATGGGGTTAGACTGTAGTCCAGTTTCATTCTCTTACATGTAGCTGTCCAGTTTTTCCAACACCAGCTGCTGAAGAGGCTGTCTACTCCCCATTGTATATACAAGGCTCCTTTATCAAATATTAATTGACTGTGTGTGTTTGGGTTGATGTTTGGATTTTCTATTCTGTTCCACTGGTCTGTGGGTCTGTTTTTGTGCCAATACCAAATTGTCTTGATTACAGTGGCTTTGTAGTAGAGCTTGAAGTCAGGGAACGTAATTCCCCCTGTTTTATTCCTCCTTCTCAGGATTGCTTTGGCTATTCGGGGTCTTTTGTGGTTCCATATGAATTTTAGAATTATTTGTTCGAGTTAATTGAAGAAAGCTGTTGGTAGTTTGATAGGGATTGCGTTGAATCTGTAGATTGCGTTAGGTAGTATAGCCATTTTGACAATATTTATTCTTCCTAGCCAAGAGCATGGGATGCATTTCCATTTGTTAGTGTCCTCTTTAATTTCTCTTGGGAGTGTCTTTACTTTTCAGAGTACAGGTCTTTCACTTCTTTCGTTAGGTTTATTTCTCGGTATTTTATTCTTTTTGATGCAATTGTGAATGGAATTGTTTTTCTGATTTCTCTTTCTGTCAGTTCATCGTTAGTGTACAGGAGAGCAACATATTTCTGTGTGTTAATTTTGTATCCTGCAACTTTGCTGAATTCAGATATTAGTTCTAGTAGTTTTGGAGTGGAGTCTTTAGGGTTTTTTATGTACAGTATCATGTCATCTGCAAATAGTGACAATTTGACTTCTTCTTTACCAATCTGGATGCCTTGTATGTCTTTGTTTTGTCTGATTGCTGTGGCTAGGACCTCCAGTACGATGTTGAATAACAGTGGAGAGAGTGGGCATCCCTGTCTTGTTCCCGATCTTAGATGAAGAGCTTTCAACGTCTCGCTGTTAAGTATGATGTTAGCTGTGGGTTTGTCATATATAGCCTTTTTGATGTTGAGGTACTTGCCATCTATACCCATTTTGTTGCAAGTTTTAATCATGAATGGATGCTGAATTTTGTCAGATGCATTGTCAGCATCTATGGAGACGATCATGTGGTTTTTGTTCTTCTCTTTGTTGATGTGGTGGATGATGTTGATGGATTTTCGAATGTTGTACCATCCTTGTATTCCTGGGATTTATCCACTTGATCATGGTGTATGATCCTCTTGATGTATTTTTGAATTTAGTTTGCTAATATTTTGTTGAGTATTTTTGCACCTACATTCATCAGAGACATTGGTCTGTAGTTTTCTTTTTTGGTGAGGTCTTTGCCAGGTTTTCACATTAGAGTGATGCTGGCTTCATAGAATGAGTTTGGAAGTATTCCCTCTTCTTCTATTTTTTGGAAACCTTTAAGGAGAATGGGTGTTATTTCTTCTGTATATGTCTGGTAGAATTCAGAGGTGAGTCCATCTAGCCTGGGGGTTTTGTTCTAGGGTAGTTTTTTGATTACCGATTCAATTTTGTTGCTGGTGATTGGTCTGTTTAGTTTTTCTGTTTCTTGCTTGGTCAGTCTTGGAAGGTTGTATTTTTCTAAGAAGTTGTCCATTTCTTCTACGTTTTCCAGCTTGTTAGCATATAAATTCTCATAATATTCTCTTATAATTCTTTGTATTTCTGTGGGGTCCGTCGTGATTTTTCCTGTCTCATTTGTGATTCTGTTTATGTGTGCAGATTCTCTTTTTCTCTTAATGAGCCTGGCTAGGGGTTTATCTATTTTATTTATTTTTTCAAAGAACCAGCTCTTGGTTTCATTGATTTTTTTCTATTGCTTTATTCTTCTCAATTTTATTTATTTCTTCTCTAATCTTTATTATGTCCCTCCTTCTGGTGAATTTGGGCCTCATTTGTTCTTCTTTTTCTAATTTCAGTAATTGTGTCTTTAGACTATTCATTTGGGAATGTTCTTCCTTCTTTAAATAGTCCTGTATTGCAATATACTTTCCTCTTAGAACTGCCTTTGCTGCGTCCCACAGAAGTTGTGGCTTTGTGTTGTTGTTGTCATTAGTCTCCATATATTCTTTGATTTCTCTTTTGATTTGGTCATTAACCCATTGATTAATTAGGAGAGTGTTGTTAAGTCTCCATGTATTTGTGAGCCTTTTTGATTTCATTCTAAAATTTATTTCTAGTTTTATACCTTTGTGATCTGAGAAGTTGGTTGGTAGGATTTCAGTGTTTTTGAAATTACTGAGGTTCTTTTTGTGGCCTAGTATGTGGTCTATTCTGGAAAATGTTCCTTGTGCACTTGAGAAGAATGTGTATCCTGTTGCTTTTGGGTGTAGAGTTCTGTAGATCTCTGTTAGGTCCATCTGTTCTACTGTGTTGTTCAGTGCCTCTGTGTCTTTACTTATTTTCTTTCTGGTTGATCTCTCCTTTGGAGTGAGTGGTGTGTTGAAGTCTACCAAAATGAATGCATTGCTGTCCATTTCCTCCTTTAATTCTGTTAGTATTTGTTTCACATATGCTGGCTCTCCTGTGTTGGGTGCATATATATTTATAATGGTTATATCTTCCTGTTGGACTGACCCCTTTATCATTATGTAATGTCCTTCTTTATCTCTTGCTACTTTCTTTGTTTTGAAGTCTATTTTGTCTGATACAAGTACTGCAACACCTGCTTTTTTCTCTTATTTGTTTGCATGAAATATCTTTTTCCATCCCTTCACTTTTATTCTGTGTATATCTTTGGGTTTGAGGTGAGTCTCTTGTAAGCAGCATGTAGATGATCTTTCTTTTTTATCCATTCTGTTACTCTGTGTCTTTTGATTGGTGCATTCAGTCCATTTACATTTAGGGTGATTGTCGATAGATATGTACTTATTGCCATTGCTGGCTTTAGATTCGTGGTTACCAAAGGTTCAAGGGTTGCTTCTTTACTATCTAACAATCTAACTTAACTTTCTTGTTAAGTAATTGTAAACATTGTCTGATGTTTCTTTATTTCTCTCCCTTCTTATTCTTCTTCCTCCATTCTTTATATACTGGGTGTTTTATTCTTTGCCTTTAATTAGTATTTGAATGGTCTGCTTTCTTTGCTATGATTTTATTTTCCCTGGTGACATCTTTTTAGCCTTAGGAGTGCTTCCATCTAGAGCAGTCCATTTAAGATATCCTGTAGTGGTGGTTTATGAGAGGCAAACTCTCTCAACTTTCTTTTGTCTGGAAATTGTTTAATCCCTCCATCATATTTAAATGATAATCGTGCTGGATACAGTATTCTTGGTTCGAGGCCCTTCTGTTTCATAATGTTAAATATATCATGCCATTCTCTTCTGGCCTGTAAGGTTTCTGTTGAGAAGTCTGATGATAGACTGATGGGTTTTCCTTTGTAGGTGATCTTTTTTCTCTCTCTAGCTGCCTTTAATACTCTGTCTTTATCTTTGATCTTTGCCATCTTAATTATTATGTGTCTTGGTGTTGTCTTCCTTGGGTCCCTTGTGTTGGGAGATCTATGAGCTTCGGTGGACTGCGAGACTACTTCCTTCCCCAGCGAGGGAAAGTTTTCAGCAATTATTTCTTCAAAGACACTTTCTATCCCTTTTTCTCTCTCTTCTTCCTCTCGTACTCCTATAATGTGAATATTGTTCTGTTTGGATTGGTCACACAGTTCTCTTAATATTCTTTCATTCCTAGAAATCCTTTTATCTCTCTCTGCCTCAGCTTCTCTGTATTCCTGTTCTCTGATTTCTATTCCATTAACAGTCTCTTGCATCTCGTCCAGTCTGCTGTTAAGGCCGTTGATCGCTTTTCTCATTTCTGCATTGTCTTTCCTCACTTCACTCACTTCCTTCCTCAGCTCCTGCACATTTCTCTGTAGGTCCATCAGCATGGTTATGACTTTTATTCTGAATTCTTTTTCAGGAAGACTGTGCATTTCCATCCCTTCAGGCTCCCTCTCTGGGGTTTTTTTCTGGTTGAGTTTGGTCTGAACCATATTCCTCTGTCTTTTCCTGGCTGTATAAGTGGTCGCTGGTAGTTGCCACGTATGTCAGCTGGGCTCTTTAAGACTTTAAAAGAGAAAAAAAAAGAAAGAAAGAAAAAAAAGAAAAAATAGAAAAGAAAAAAACCAAACCAAACCAAAACAAAACAAACAAAAAACAAAACAAAACAAAAGAAAACAAAAAACGCCCACTGGGATTAGATTCTGTGGGAATGCTGTAGGTGGCGCTGTTGCCCCACTATTCTGCAGCCGTGGCCTCGCCGCTCCGCTCCGCAGGGCACTTTATCTCTCTTGCCGGGATGGGAACGAATGGGAGGCTGTTGATCTCAGTGAGAAGTGTAAGTACGGCCACACTTCCCCAGTTGCCAGCTAAGGCGTCTGAAACTCCACAGGACTCCGAGCCTCCTGTGCTGAGTGTGCCGGGGCGATCTGGCTCCTCCGCTGGGCTCCTGTCTCTTTAAGACCACTGAAGAAGCGTGCACTTTTTTTTTTCCTTCCTGGGAGCTGGCTGGAAGCACCCTGGCATGTTCCCCGCTCAGATCCTGCCCCTCTGTCTCTCCAATCTCCGCTACACTGCGCGATGTGGGTCAGGACTCCCCGTGCAGATCACCGGGGCTGGCTACTTCACGGGGTGTACTTCCACTCCCTCCCAGCTCTGAATCCTCTCCTCCCGCCGGCATGCTGGGGAGGGTGAGTGCTCGGGTCCCCGCTGGGTCGCGGCTCCATATCTTACCCGCCTCTTGGGGTGCCGAGTCCTCTCGGGTGTAGCTGCACGCTGTGCGCTTTCCTGTGTATTCTGGTCTCTCTTTTAGGAATAGATGTATTTTCTGTATTTTCGTAGATAAATATAGTGTTTTGAAGCGATTTCTGCCACCCTGCTCATGCCGCTATCTTCCCGGAAGTCCAGAAATTTCTATTTTTATATTCAGCATAAATGTCAGGAAAAGGATTGATAAACAGAGATTGTAAAGATCCTTAGAAATCACATCTTGCAATGCTTTAATTTCGCTGATGGGGAAACTGAGACCACAGAGGTAATACTGTCATTATAACCCATTCTTCCTTGCCTTAGATGTACTTACGTGTGGGATGTTGCCTTATGTAATGAAAAAGTGTGTGTATGTTAATATACTCATCTACCATACTCATCTACTTAAATTTGGGGAGCACATTTTATCTGTCTTCTTTTCTATTAAAAAATATTGAGTGCACTCAATGTGATATTGGGTTAAGTACTGTATGCAATAAGTTAAATGGAGATGATTTCTGTGAGTTTTCTTTTCCTCTGTACTTTTAAAGCACTTTTAAGTTCTTCTGCCGTAATTTTTTTCATTTTTCTTTCACATACAAATATTTCTCCTAACAATTAGAATTATTTCTGTTTTAAAACAAATACAGGTATTGCGAAGGGAGAAAATAGTAATGTGAAGCAGAACAGATATTTTCTCAGTTAGTCTTTGGGGGACATATAAAGCTATTTGAGTGAGCCAAAAACATCAGATTTTTTGAACCATATTCTTATTCCATTTCTATCTGGTATACTGGGAGCACTAATGTCTAGGTGAAGGTGCTAGAATCAGATCAGGATCTCATTCCAAAATCTGCTGTCTTCTAGCCTGCATTTGTCTTGCTTGAGATTTCATTTTTGCAAAACCCTGTGCCTTTGGAAAGGGGCTTGTAAAATAGTGTTGGTGTTTGCACAGACCTTTCCTTTTGTCTGAATGAAAAATAAATTTCTAAGAATATTTACTCAGGATTTGAGGCACTGGTTATATGTTAAAAGAAACTCTACACAACTCTTAAGAAATTACATTCTTATGGAATAAGGAATGCTCCTGAACAGGGAAATTCAACCCTGACTCTTGGTTTATGGATGGTATTTTGGCTACTACACTAGCAAGGAGCTATAACTAAATGCTTCTCATATCAGAAACCATGTGACTTCATGGTGTAAAAGTGTAAGAGTAGAAGTGAGCCAGATTGGATTAAAGATGGTAGTGTGAGACGTGAGACAGAGGCTTCCTCCTAAAACCTCATATAATATGAAAATAAATCTACTACAACTACTCTTGAAAGAGCAACAGGAAAGAGGGCAGCAGCAAACTGCATACACCTGGAGACAAGAGCAGCCCTCACAGAAAACTGTAACGTACTAAAGCTGTGGTCCTGTGGGATCCAAGCCCTTCCCCCTCCCCACTCACTGGCAGGAGGAACAGGAACAGAGCAGGGAGGGAGTGGGGATGTGGGACTGCTGAATACCTAACTCTGGAGATCTGCTTTGGGAGCACAAATCTACATTTCATGGTGCTTGCATGATACTCTTGTAATTAGGGGGTTGGAAAGCTAAGACAGGCAGAATTCCTGGAAAGACTAAGATTCCAGCTACTTGTGAAAGCAGGGATCCATACCCAGCTGCTTGGGAACAAAAGGAAGGCAGGCAGTCTGAGAGACTTCCTAACAAAGAAGCCCTTAGCAAAAGGGCTGCTAAAGAGGCAAGATTACACAGAGCTTACTGCTCAGGAGAAAGGACAGGCAAACAAAATTGTCCAGGTGCACTCTGCCCAGCAGGTTGGGAGCTTTCACGATCTTCAGGTGCTCCAGCTCCCTGGCTGCCTACACAGCTCCAAGAACCCCTTCTGTGACAGGCAGACTAGTGCACCTTTCTTCTGGCCAGCCCCACTGGGCTTGCAAACTGGGAAATCCTTCCCTGGTGTTAGGCCAGCCAGAGGGATGATCTGTCTACAGCAACTAAAAATGCAAAGCACAGAGGCTTATACCTGTGTGCTCAGCCCACTGGTTCAGGCAGTGGAGACAGGCATAGCAGCCAGGAACCAGGAAACAGCCCTTTCCTCCCCGGAGGCACCAATACCACTCCCCTACAATCCCCACATTGCTTCAGGGGCTGAGGAGCTCCAGAGAGTAGAGCTGCTGGGCACTAGAAGGTGCCATACACAAATATGAAATGCCAAAGGAACCTGGTCCAGAGTAAAATTATGAATACAACTCCTGAGAAAGGTTTAAATGATATGGACCTTATGACTCTTCCTGAAAGGGAGGTCAAAATAAAAATCATTAACATGCTCATGGAAGTACGGAAAGATATTCAAGAACTCAGGAATGAATTCCAGTCAGAGATCCAATCATTGAAGAACACAATGGACGGTATTAAAAGCAGATTGGATATGGTGGAGGAGACAATAAATGAAATAGAAACTAGAGAAGAGGAATACAAAGAAGCTGAGGCAGTGAGAGAAAAAAGGATCTCTAAGAATGAAAGAATATTGAGAGAACTGTGTGACCAATCCTAAGGGAACAATATTCGCATTATAGGGGTACCAGAAGAAGAAGAGAGAGAAAAAGGGATAGAAAGTGTCTTTGAGGAGGTGGTTGCTGAAAACTTCCCCAATCTGGGGAAGGAGACAGTCTCTCAGGCCATGGAGGCGCGCAGATCTCCCAACACAAGGGACCCAAGGAAGACAACAGCAAGACATGTAGTAATTAAAATGGCAAAGATCAAGGATAAGGACAGACTATTAAAAGCAGCCAGATCACATACAAAGGAAAACCCATCAGGCTATCATCAGACTTCTCAGCAGAAACCTTACAGGCCAGAAGGGAGTGGCATGATGTATTTAATGCAATGAAGAGTAGAAGTGAGCCAACAGGAACGCACTTCTCCTGGCATCTGTATATAGTATGGGGAGTGTCCACAATAGAACACAAAATGAGAACTTCGTCATGCCTCCTCCAGACTGATAGAAAGATCTTTTAGAGTTGAAACTTGATTTTTCCTTAGGACATATCCTTCAAACTCTTATTATATCAACAACTGAACCCACAGTACATGAAGGAAGTGATTAATGGTGGCTTTTGTAAGTGCAGCCTGAAGGTACATGAAATCATTAATATCATCACATGAAATTTTTCTTCATAGACATTTTTAAAAGGCTCTGCTTCCTAGAAACTGTGATGGAGAGGTGTAAACAAAGGCAGAAAAGTGCTTTTGCATAGCTTCCCTGTGAACATACTTGACCTGTGGATTAGAGCACAATAAATGCTTGCAGTGACCTTCTTTCTTCCAGGCACTGAGGATGCAGAATCATGCGGTGTGATGTGTTTTATTTTTTTTCATTTAACATCCTTTCATTTGATTAGTTTGTTGGTGAGGTCTCCTTGGTCCTATAACTAACAACTTAATGCCTAGTTCCCTAGGAACTTAGTTGTCAGGAGAGTGAAAATGTTCTTATAAAATCCAAGAATCTTGACAAGAGTAGGAACTAGCAAAGGCTTCTGGCTCCCTCCTACAAAGTGTACCTCAGAGAATCCAGGGAAGGGAATATGTACTCCAGTCCTGATTGATGAACTTTTTCTTTTTTCTCATACCCAGTAACAGAATTCTAAAGTATGATATTCCATGTCTTGTATTTTAACTTGATAGTTTAAATTATTTTTATGAGTTTACACAGTTGTAAAGGGTTTAATCCTTAATATACTATAAATATTTATAATAAAACTATTATCATGCTTTTAAATAGAATTCATTGGAATGTAAATTCCATTTATGTGGGAGCGCAATATACTGTAAAGGGGAGACCATGAATCATGGGTAAAGGAGGATTGTTTAGTAAATGATATTAGGAAAATAAGTCTCATTATATGGAAAAAATCAGCTGATTTCCTCTCCACCACCATATATCATGTGGAACTTCAGATGGATTAATGACTTAAATGTGAAAGGTAATACTATAAAATTAATAGAAGAATTTATAGATTATTTTTATCATCTAGTTTTGGAGAAGGAATATGCTATGAACTGAGTATATTTCTCTTCAAAATTTATATGTTGAAGTGTAATCCCCAGTGTGACGGTATTACGACGTGGGGCCTTTGGGAATTGATTAGGTCATGAGGTGAAGCCCTCCTGGATGTAATTGGTACCCTTATAAAAGACACCCCAGAGAGCTCTTGTTCTCTTCCCACCATGTGAGGACACAAAGAGAAGTCAGCAGTCTGCAACCTGGAAGACAGTCCTTGTTAGAGCCTGATCATGCTTGCATCCTGATTTCAGGCTTCCAGCCTCCAGAACTGTGAGAAATAAATTACTTTCTTTATACGCCACACAGTCTATGGTATTTTGTTATAGCAGCCAGAACAGACTAAGACAGAATTTTAAACAAAACTTCAAAAGCACCAAATATAAGGCAAAAACCCTTTGAATTTAATGAAACTAAAGTTATGGATTTCTCTTTAACAAGATACCATGGACAACATTAATAGAAAGGTGAAAAAATGAGAGAGGATACTTGCAATATCTAAAACAAAGATGAATATGTAGATTATTTGATAATAATTCAATGATAATAATCTTCCAAATCAACAAGAATATAACATAGTAACCTTGACTGAAAGATTGGCAGAGTATATGAACTGCTGTCTACAGATGTGGAAACCGAAAAGGCTAACAAGACTGTGAATCAGAGAAATGAAAATTGAAGAACAATGACATATTTATCATCTATTACACTGATGAAATGTATAGAGCTTGATCATACCAAGTGTTTATAGGAATGTGGGGAGAAGGGAGCCCTCATGCTCTGCTGATGGGTTTCTATACTGGTGTAGTCATTTTGGAAAGCGAGTTGTCAACATTTTAGTACAGTAGAGATACACATATTCATGGACCCAATGGTTTAGCTGAGTATCTCAGAGACAGTACACTCAGATCCATGCCTGGACGTATACAGAGGTATTTTTTGCAGTTCTTATTTTTTGCTGTGGGAGGGATTTGGATGAAATCTTGTCCATTACCAAGGGAGTGGCTAGGTAAATATGGTAGTGTGGCAGATAGAATGGACTAAGTCTACATAGACCAAAATGATGAGTGAAAATAGAAAGAGGATGAGATGTATAACCCGAAACCATTTGCATATACTAAAAAATGCATGTAAACAAAAATATACACAGTTTACAGGACACACAAATAAAGGGATACATGTTAAACACATTACAATGGTTATCTATGGTGGTAGGCAAATGGGAGAGCAAATTGGAGATAAAAGGGAATAAATTGCGTGTATGTAAAATCAAGAAGGGCTTTATGAAGACTAATAATTACAATGTGTCATGAATTGAAGAACATGGCTAATGATACTCTTCCCATCTGAGATTCCACTAATGGGGATAGAGAAAGGCTCCAATAAATTTTGGACTCGAGTCTTTCCACTACATTCTTTTTGGATTTTGCTGCCCTGGTTGCCCTGTGCCATGTGCTGCTCTGCTGCTGGGTGGGCGGCAAGGTTTCACTGCAGGCAGTTCTGTATTGGCTCTTGTAAAGTGAGCATAAAGAAACCAGACTTATCAACTAACTTGAATGAACATGTAATTTCTGCTGTTGCCATCAGTTCTTCTAGCTTCCTGTTTTGGGAAGAGAATGGACTTCATAACCAGACACATCTAGGTTTGAGCACAGCTCTGCCATTTATACCAATGTGGCTAGGGGAAAGGCATTTAACCTGTCTGCATCTCATTTTTTCATCTATAATATAGGGATAATGATGCCTATCTTATTGAATTGCCAGTGTCAGTGATGATATATATATATAGTGTTTGGCCATCAATGAATGGGGAGGATATTACTGCTGTCATTGCTGTTAATACTAGCATGGAGACACAGAAACATGCCCCCGTAGTCTGCTTTGTTACATTTATTATGTGTTTTTAACAGTAATCAAAACATCAGCAAAAAAAATATTTGAACCCAATAAAAGGGAAGTTCCCCTTAAATCAACATGACCTGCTTTTATGGTGAGCCTACTATGGCCTAAGCACAGTGTTAGGGAAAGAAGTGGGGGAGGAAGTGGCGGAGGGAAGGAACATGAAACAGATATCCTCTGGGATTATCTTTGTCTCAGCCTAGGGGTGCTGACAGATACACAGGGTAATGAATACAATGCAAAGTAGACTGTGATTATAAATATTTATGACTCTTCTTTCTTTTGCTGTTTCTGTGATCTTCTCCAAACACTACTTTACTGTGAGTGGTGGTAAGGCTGCTATAGGCAACTAATTCCTACTCTAATTATTCTGTTAGTGCCCACTCTTTACTGGCCACTGAGATAGATTTAATAGTGAAAAAGCCTACAGTCTACCAGAAACGGGTATCAAGTATCTTGTTCAAAAGTCACACTTTGGTGATTGGGCACAAGACTCTGAACTAATTGAAGAAACCTGTATGTATTTTGAGTATTGAAAGTGTGATCAAATGTTTTCCATTGTGGCATTGCTGCATTTTGGAAGGAATCCTGTCTAGTATTTTGCATGTCAATTCAGAGAGGAAGTGTCCATTTCTCCGATAATTTATGGCAGCTGGAATCCTGTCTGATTGGCATTAAAGTTGGTTCTCTTGACTGATTCAGTTTCTCCCAGCCTTTCTGTTTCTCCTATTCTGTCTCAATTTCTATTTTTTATGCTTTCTTTCCTTATCATTATCTGACTTCTTCCTGCTTAAAGACATTTATAAAGTTTTTAAATGCCTCAGAGAAAATTGTGGTTGATAAAAATAAGAAATGTTTACCATTATAATTTACAAGGCGTATACATGGTCATTATCTCATTTGGATTTCAAAATAGTCTTTTAGGTAGGTCGCATCATATTGCAGGGGTCAAGACATGTATCAAAATTTGGCTTGAATTTCAAATCCACTCTTGCGGATAATTCTGCTTTTTCATAATGACTCACAAGATAGAGAAAAAAGCCCACTTCACATTTTTACTTATTAATATTCATTAAGTAAGTTATTAAACTAAAAATAGATTTAGTAGACTCTTGAAAAGTCCATCAACTATTAAAGTTGAAATTTCTTTTTGCCTTTTCATTTCTCCTTTCTTTCTATTTTACAGTGTATTTACTCCTAGGCTAACGCCATGACAACGTGCATTTGATCTATTCCCTTCTGCCTTCTTTGGGCCCTTATTCCATTAAGAATGTGTTCTTTCTTTTGTACTTTCTATTTTTTCCTCTAACTACTTCTTTGTCATCAAGCACGGTCAAACATTCCCTTTCCTAAGTAGGAAAGATTTCTTGCCCTACGTGGCTCCTCATCTATGTCCTTTATTCTTCAAGTAGTCTAAACTTCTTGAAATAAATACCTCAACCTTCACAAAATAATCTAGTCCTGGTTTCTCAGCTTTTGTCCCTCTTTTCTCAAATATTTGCAAACTGGTTCCTTTCCCCACCAGTCTACTGAAATCACTCTCTCTAAGGTTAGCCTATTAACTGGTTGGTCCATGTTTACTGGCCGTAAGCATGATTTATTACATCAGGCAATGTGATCATTACTGTTTTTTTGACTTGTCCATGCAGATGATACATTGGGCAGGTTTCTAGGGTCTAAACATAGAATTTTTTAATGTCTCTTACTTTGGTGTCCTAACTCAGCAGGAAGTTTTCCAAATGAAATAAGCCTCCTAAGAAGGCAGAATCAACAAAATAATGAGTCTTGTGGAGGAAAGATTCTAGTTGCCCAATGTCATCAAGCTCATGAAGTGACATTGAGCAATTTATTTCCTATCTGAATTTTTATTTCTTCATAACAAGACCTAGTCTACTTCACATTGTTGTGAGGATTAAATGACAGAATGTGCGTGAAAACCTTTAAAGTATGGCGTACATTTGTGCTTGAACTCCCAGAATGTATAGCCTAAAGCAGAGCCCATCAATGGTTTGAGTAGGTAACTTGTATGAGGAAGTGTGGCAATGACCTGTTAGAAGACTCTTCGCATGGTTAACTGAGGGGCTTTGTGAGCCAAACCATAGAAATGGCAGAAACAGGTATAACAAGCTTGACCCAGTAGCTCCCACTTAGTTGTTGGAGGACAGGAGTGGCTTGGAGGAAAGTTTGGAAGAAGTGTTACTGAGTATTTCCCTGGTCCACTTCCCTTTGGGGTTGATATCAGAATCCTAAGTAGAGAGAAAGCTGTAGATATAAATGCAAAAGGCTGTTTCACTATTCAGATGTGTGTCTTCTGTAATAGAGTGTACTGCAAGGAGAAGTTGACTGTTGTGTTCCCTCCCATTCACCACAGACAATTTTGATCATTTCAGGGTTCTAGTGGCAGAGCCCAACAGGAGATAGTGGGAGTGTTTATGAGAGACTAGTGCCTGGCATGAGACTGAGAGCTCTGGTGGCAGACTGCCATGCCCAGCAAGATAGAGTGGCAGGGCCTATTAGAGGCAGCTGGGCTCAGGGAACATGGCAGTCGTTAAGAGGAAATGCTGGTGATGTACATAGCAGTGTGGACTTGTTCATGAGAAGAATGGAAGATCCCCTTTGGGAATTCTCAGAAATACTTGTAAGTATGGGGATCTGAACCAGAAGCGGTGGTCCTTGTGAAGTGAGTGGGTAGGATAAAAAATTCAGGTTGGTATTGTTAATCCAACTCAGCTGGTTCTGACACTTCCTTGCAACCTGGAGGAAACTGAGTTACAGATGTAAGCTATTTTATTATCAATCAATCCATTTGTAGTCCTGTGGCTACCTTTTTATTTACTTCATAAACACAGGGCTCATCATTCACATCTATGTGAGGGACACCCCTTTGAATAATGCAGCCTGGAAATAGGCTATCCTCATTAGGTAATTGGATTTTTCTCTACTCCCTTCTTGCCACCTAAACCTTACCTTCTTTTGGATGTGTACTGTAATCATGAATATTTTATGTAAAATTCAGGCATCTTCTCCAAAGAGGAATATCTTGCGAGAAGCATACTTCAAATTACATAATAACATTCAGCGTGACATAGTCACATTTATAGCTTGAATGAAATGCAAACTTCCTGAAGTTTAGGATGTCAATAAATGACAATTAGGCTACCTGGCTGCTTATTCTTCAGAGCCTTGTCACAGAGGGCAAATTGAAAAGGCAATTAGGTCCTGGTACTAATTTTTGATCTATGCGGAGTCGTCCCCTTCTGCCCAAGTAAATCGAGTGAACATGATGCCATTACTTCCTTTTTAGTATCTTGATTTATCCATATTAAAGACACCACTGTTAACTAGAGTTGGAAAATATCATTGAATGCAATTCCCTAGCTATGAACAGCATGAGGTCTTCCTTCTAATTCATACTATAGCCAAATAATTGGTATAACAAAACACTTGGGATTGCAGGTTAATAAAATTCAAATGAATCTAGGATGTATTTCAAAAAGCAAGTCAGGCTTACACAGAAATTAAGCAGCATACAGTAGTGGTACAGAAATTGATCTTACAAATGACTATCATAGCAATATTGTGGCATCATAAGGCAGGCCACTTTCTACTGAGTAAAATGAAAAATTAAAATAAAAATAACCATCTATTGCATAGTGATTCTCGGTGAATTCCTTGGTTTTTGTACTGATTACTGTAGAACTTGGAATTACATTCCACTTTAAAAGAAATCTCTTTTGTTGTAGCAGCCTCAGAAAACAAGTATCTGCCTAGAGTTGCGTATAACGGAACATGACAAAAAATGCTTAAAAATGAAGTTGCATGTAAATTTAGAGCTTTAATATTTCAAAAAGCCATTGGGTTTATTTGTGAGAGAAAATTTTAAAGTGAGGACATTTGAATTACATGTTGGAATGCTTCTGAAAATATATAACCTCTTTCAATAGCTAATTATTCTAGAACTACTGATGAAAATTTAAGTGCTATCTTTTCATCTATGGTAAAGTCACTTACTGAGTATATGTAGCATTCTTTTGTGAAGTCTTTTTAGAATATTTTTAGAAATATATGTGTCATATTTAGCTAATTTTCATTAATAAAACATGAACCAAGTGGAAATTTTACCACACAGACTAGAACGCTCGTTTTGTTTTGCATATCTTCTTGAGGAATATCATCATTCTTGGTTTGATATTTCAGAACTGACTCAGGATATATGATGGTAATATTAACACAGCAGATCATTTATTGCTAATTATGTTTACTAGCTAATAACTTTATGAGTTTCTAGTTACTTAAGTCAATACTCTCAATTCCCTAATATACTGCAGTAAATGTAGAATTTAGCATTTGGGGGATTCTGTGTTAAGTGTAATACATGTTCAGTTTCTGCCTCTTCCTTGGTTTTGAAAGTGGTTTATGCAAATAAATGCCTGCTTTTTGATTCAGTAATTTCCAGTCAGAAGATAGATGTTTTTAGTAGCTCTTCTGTAATTTACTAGCTAAATGACAACTTTTCTGAGATACAGCTTTTATTTCTATAAACTGGGACTGACGGTAGCTGCGTAGCTGCGTAATTTAGAGTGTTTTTTTACCCTCCCCAACAATCTCCCCAACCCACCCGCCTGCAATCAGCGTAAGTAAAACTAGTCGTAAAACTGTTAAACTGCAATAGACCTTTGCATTTAAAATATGATGATGATTATTATTAATATATTGGCCAATTAGTGAAGTTGACAGATTACTTCCATATAAAGCATCTTACATTTTTCAGCCTTAATAAATCCAACAGGGGCCACATAGATCTGCATTCCTGCCCCAGCCATCTCATGGGGTCATCAGGAGCGTAACATGAGGAAATACTATACTATAAACATAAGGTGTTAATGGTGTTGTCCTTCTCTATATTTCATTAGTGGTTTTTTTGCAGCTTCAAAGATGTTTTACCCCTTTATCTTTTAACAACATTGGTATAAGAATCTATTTATTATGGTATCTGACTTTCACATTTTTGATGATAGTATGGAAGTCAAGTGTTAGTTTATTCTTTAATTTGCATGTCTTTGATTACTTGTGTTATATATTCAGTTTTCTATTTCTGTGAATTGACTGTCCATGTTTTTGTCCATTTTTGCTATCAGTATCTCTGATTTTACTTTTGCTGTTCATTTGAGTACCTTGTATAGTCTAGATATGCATCTCTTATTAGATTTTGATACATTTCATCTCCCAATCTGTCACCCATTTCTTAATGTTCTGTTTGCTTTGTTCAGCAGAAATCCTTGTTATGTGCCATTTTATCAAACAAATGTATCACTAGGAAATATTCAAAACACACAAAATAATTTGTTATGCTTATGTAAATCATGAAACATGATAAAATGAACACCCATGAATTCACCACCCAATTTAAGAACAAGAAATTACCAATAGTATTTTATGTATCTTTCTCTTCCATCCCAATTCTACCAGTTACCTCTGGCAACTATTATTCAAAAAAATTTTTTTATTCTCTTGCAAACTGTATATATTCTTCTGACTTCATTTTTACATTTGACATCATGTTTGTAAGATTCATCATTGTCAATGTGTAAAGCTACAGCTCATTCATTTTCACTTCATTCTAAACATTTAGTGTATTTTTGTATTCTCCTGTCAATGGATATTTGGGTTGCTTCTAGGTTTTTCTTGTATTAGTTGTTGGAAGAAGAAGGTACCTAATACTGTACAATGCTCCTATGCACATATTTCCTATTTTACATATGCAAGACTTTCTCTAGGCTGTATCCTATGGACAGAATTACTGGACTGTTGGATATGAACCAATATAATTTTAAAGATATGGGAACAATTACTGGATCATTGGATATGAGCCAATATAATTTTAAAGATAATGCCAGATTCCTTTTTAACATGTTTTACCAATTTCTTTGTACCAGCAGTATATGAGAGTTGATTCACAATCTGCACTAGAACTTGCAAAAGTGTCAGAGTTCTTAACTTCTTCTCAATCATGAATTCAGTAGTGAACATAAAATAGTGTCTTGTTCTGGTTTTATACTTGTATATCCATAATTCCTAGTTATCTTGTGTATAGCTGAATATGACACAAGCAATTTGAGAGTTCTCTCACATAAAGTGTTCACATTTTTGCCCATTTTTACCTGGATTGTCATTTTTATTAATTTTTAGGAGTTTCAAAAAATATTCTGGAAACTAACTTTTTGCTAGTTACCTATGCAGCAAATATATTATCCCAATTTGTGATTGCTCTTTTCAGTTATTTTTTTAAGCAGAAATTCTTAATTTTAATGTAATTTAATTTAGCCTACTTTTCCCTATGAATTCTGTTTTTTCTCTGGTTTTAGAAAAATTTTCCTACCCAAGCTGCAAAATGAATTTTATATTTAATTCAAAGATATTTAGAGTTTTTCATTTCGTAGTTAGGTGTTTCATATATCTTAAATAGATTACGTGTGGTTTGAGGTAAAGATCCACTTGCATTTTTCCATATGGATAAATAATGTTCCAGCCAAATTTATCATATTTATTTTTGTTCTTTTTCCAGTGATCTGCAATGCCACCTTTGCCATCTATCAAAATTTTTATACATTTTTGGGCCTATTCTGGACTTTCCCTTTGCATTTCAGCTAAATATTATTTACTGCACCAATATCATTCGTCCCTGCAACAAATATTGAGCATCTGCTATGTGCCAAGCACTCTTAGATTATTACAATCTATCAATGAACAAAAGAAAAAAAATACCTTCCCTTTTAGAGCTTATAGTTTAGTCAGGGAAACCATCAATAAAGTTATAAATAATTAAAATACGTAAATGTTGACAAGTGCTATGGAGACAAAATTAGTGGAGATGGATGATAAGGCATGCCACATGGGTTGACAATTACTATGTAAACAAGATAGACAGGGCAGACCTCCCTGCTCTTAGTAGAGACCTAAAGGAGATGCCATTGTAAGTCCCAAGATATCTGAGAGCAGATCATACCAGGCAGATGGAATACCAAATCCGAAAGTCCAAAAGGAGTAACAATCAAGGAGGTCTGTATAGTTGGGAGGGGAATGAACAAAGGGGAGACAAAGTCAGAAATACTATAGTGGGACAAGAACAATGATTATGCCACACTGTTTTAATTACTTAACCTTTATGAAAAATCTTGGTATTTTGTAGATCAATTCTACCCATTTTGTTCTTCTACAGGAGTGTCTTCTATGAGACTATCCTTGTATCACTGTTTCTCTAAATAAAATTTAGAATAACTTATCAAGTTCCTATAAAGGCCTACAGTAATTTGATTAACATTACATTGACATTACATATCAAGTTGGGAAAATGTGTTATTGTTCTGTCTTTGTGATGTGAATTTCCTTATGTAGAAAACATGGTACCCTTTTCATTTACTTAGGTCTTTTGTGTGTGATTAAGGAGGTTTTACTATTTTTTTCCATGAAAGTCTTTTATAGACACTGTTAATGTACAAACCTATATGCAAGACCTATTAGCCACTTCCTTCACCCCTTGTCTACACTGTCTCTGTACTGCTCTCCTTTCTGCCCCTCAAATACATCATGCACACTTCTACCCCAGGACATTTGCCCTCACTGTCTCCTCTTCCTGGACTACCCTTCTTCCACATAACTGCATATATCACACCCTCACTTTTTTCAGGTTTCTGATGAAATGTTGCTGTATCTGTGTGGGCTTCCTTGACCAATAAATTAAAAATAGCCTTACCCTGGCATCTGCTATCTCCCTTTTCTTTTTTTATTTTCATGGTACATTTTAGTTATCAATATCTATTCAAAACTTTTGTTTTTCCCTCATATTAAGTTAATGATATAAATATAAAAATCCATAGACATTATCTGAGATGATTTGTTGGATAAAGCCATTGTTAACAGTAAGTAGAAACAGGGGAGTGAATAAATACAGTCCACAAATCAAGTGGTTTATAAATCACCACTCTCCCAAAGAGTGAATGTAATGAGTTCTTCCTTCTTCTTTAGTCCAATTTGGAGAAAATAAGTGGTTAGAAAACGGATTCTGAAAGTGAAAATTTCCACTACTACAAATCAGATGTGCTTTATGGATCATCCAAATTCTAGGTGATCACTAATCTCTGGCCATGACTTTCATCACTAGGATTAGAGTGTTGGATCATGTAGTACATGACAAGTTTACATTAGCTGAGGATGTTACTACATCATTATTCAAATATCTATTTCATTTTGAGGTTGCTTGGAAACATCATCCTTGAACTTATAATTTTGTTTATATATAAATTCATTGGTATGACATCTGTTTGTAATATTGATCACTGAGATGTGAAAACAGTCCTTAACAAGTGGCATTCTAAGAAGAAAGGATCTGAATCAGGGATGTACAAAGTCTAAATTCTGTAACAGCCTCTGATAAATATTAACATCAAAACTGATCTGTACAGATTCACTTCAGGTTGTATTGAGCAGTATTCATTATGAAAACATCTCAGGCAGAAATGCCCCAGGGCTTGAATCTTGCCATTTAGAGCAGGAAGCATAATTGTCAAATGTGGGTGATAAATATCAGTATTGGTAACATCGCTACCTTTTGCTGAGTGCCTGCTATGTGCCAAGTATGGTGCTGGAAATTAAGGAGTATTATCTCATGCAATTGTCAAATAAATCTGGGAACTAGGTACCATTTTAATCGCCATATTAATAAGTAATTTGAAGCTCAGAAAGCTGAAGTGACATGAGTATGATCACAAAGACATGACAGAAAGAGGAATAGCTTGGATTCCATCCCAGGGTCTGGATTAAAACACCAGGTTCTTAGGTCTACATCATATTACAGGTTACATTGAGGGCTGAATAAACAGGCCATTTGTAACTACAAAAAGATTAGAATCATAGTTTCACACCTAGAACACTACATTCTTCCTTGTAGGGCTTACCTTCCAATCAGTCACTGAGGGATAAGTGGAGGGGGTAGCTGGGGAAGTTAAATGATTTTTTTCATTTGTAGTATCTTTACAGTTTACTAAGCATTTCCTTACATGTTACCTCATTGGACTGTTATTATAATGGCAGGTGTAAGTTCCATTTTCCAGTTGGATGAAGTGAAGCTCAGAGAGATTCAGCTATTTGCCTGGAGTCATTTAGAAGTCAGAAGTGAAACCCAAATCTTGCAGCTCTAAAAGACATGCGTGTTCTATCTGGTGTTCACTTTTTTTTTCTCCTGATATAAACACAGTGGTATCTATATATGGAGAAAACAATATTTTTAACCTATTCCTGAGTTTTTTTTAATGGTTAAATCATTTGAAAATATTGAATTGTTTTGTATATGTAAAATTAATTGCTGTTCATTTTTTTCAATGAAAACTGTGTGTGTATGTTTACATATATATGTCTGTATATATCTATTTGCCAGAAGTTCTTTAATCAAAAGGGAAAGTATATAGTTTTCTGGTTGAATCTTAAGTTATAGTAGTGGTGGTAGAAGGGGGCATTAGACTGAAAATAAAAGTGCCATCTCTTCTGCCATTCTGAAACACATCTCCTTATTTTTAAAATGTCTTTATGAAAAGCATACTTTTAAACTCAAAACATATGGTGCACATTAGAGATAATACACGTTTTACCATTAAAGCAGTACATTTTTATTATTCCATTGTGATTTCTATTTTATTACTTATTGCATGTAGTTAGCAAAATGTTATTATCTTATCTCTAGGCAATTGTTCTTTGCTTTAAGATGAGATTGCTTTTTGCCGTATTCATACATCTTTGCAATAGCTATTTTATATTCATTGAATCTTGACGTCTAGATCACAGTATGTGAAATGTAATATCATTAGAAGCTGTAGAAATAAATGGTTTCTAAGGATATGAAAATATAAAACAAATAAAAGATAAGCAGGCAAGAGACCGTACTAGTGGCAGATTTCACTGACACTCCTTTTATCATACCTTTTCCCATTTTTCATGTTATAAAAAGACATGTTACAATTTCTTGAATTCTTGTTTTCCACTGCAATGGGCATAGCAAACAATATGTTTAATCACAGTTAGTATCTCTTTTTAGATTTGATTACTCTTCACCTAATTCATCATCTTATCTTGCCCATCACTGCTTTCTGTTCTCTTCAGTATGAGGATGTGGTAGTGTGAATTCTATAGTATCTTCTGATAAATATTAATAGCCAAACAAATTCTTCTGAGCAGATTTACTTTAGGTTATATTGAGCAGTATTCACTATGAAAAACTATCTTGTTAAAAATGATAGTAACAACAAATTATTCTTGGATTGTGTTGTATTATCACTAATTAAAACCAAGAACATAACTTTGAACTCAGTATGATTTAATGTTCTCCTGCTACTTCCCTGGACTTAGGACCATTTTCTCTAATACAATTTTTTTTTGTATTGGGGGAAAAAAGTAATATATATTTTTTCTTGTGGGTATATTGTGTTCCAAGATAGAAAGATTGACTTTGCATTTTCAGAAATAATTGAAATAAAATGTATAAGCAGTTAAATTAAATATAACTATATAGCCAAGCCAAAATCCTTTTCTTAATAAAAGGATATACATCCTTAGTGACTATGGTATTTTTTTCAGAGGTCAAGGTCAAATGTGTGTGTGTGTGTGTGTGTGTGTGTGTGTGTGTATGTGTTTAAGGATTAAGATTACCTAGAGGTCAGTTCTGGTTCTGCTGCTAATTAGTTGTATGGCTGTGGGTAAGTCACTTCATTGCTTTTTTGTCATTTGCAATGCAAGGGATTTGACTTTTGTAATAGCTATTGCTGTTTGCATTTGTGCATTTTATTTGGTAGATTAACGTTAATTTCCATAGGTGGACTAGAACAGAAGAACAGATAAGACACAGCTTTGACAGAGAACAGGTTCCAAAAATATTCACTGAATGAAATAGAAATTATTGTTGAAAATGGAGTGGTCAGCCTAAGTACTCTGCTCAGAACTTATCTGCCATTGGAGGCTTCCATGCAGAGAGAGTTGTGTTAATTTACTGGTGGCCAGTGTGTGCTAGTGTCCATTACATAACAGCTGATTTGACTTGACCTGACATTAGTTAGGCTTCCATCCTTCCCACAGGCCTCTGCAATTTGACTCACCTGAAGCTTAAGCAAACACCAAAGTGCAGAATATCCCCCCTTAACAGCCTATCCTGAGAATTGAGAATTGGTTGACTACAGAGAAAATATTTCCTGTTGAAGCACCCCAAGTTTACCAATTGCTCCCACACACCACTTGCCCCTCTCCCCTACGAACTTTCTGCTGGCCTGGCCTCTTCTTCCATATAAAAGCCTTTCTCTGATTTTGAAATTTCCAGATCCTGAATTTGGAGTGTTCTCCCTATTGTAGTAGTCTTTTTAAATCAAGCCTCTCCTTCCTTAAGTCCATTTAGGTCAATTTGACACTGGGCAGGTGGGGTGATCTTCACAGTTACACGTGGCCAGATTCATATAATTAAGCATAAAGATGAAGCAATGCAGGGTCTGTTCCTCTGTTTGAACTTCTCTACTGTGGCCTCCATCCTCTGACCTCACTGAAACCCTGCTTTGAATATTTTGTCTTCCTTGTGGTTAAACACAGAATTGAGTCTACACCATATTTTCTCTTCAGGATCTCTCAAACCTTCACAGTTATGAAACATTCTTCCCACGTGACCCTTTAACTTATTTTTTTCAGGATCTGTTTGCCCATTCTTTCCTCTTCATCTGGTTCTTGTACTTTGAATATATGTATCTAAGAACTTTGTTTTAAACCTTTCTTTTTTAACCATTACTTTTTCAGTTACTCACATGGCTTAAGCACACTTATAATGATCTATTTCCTATCTCAAGCAGTACATTAATTTCTCTTTTCACATCTGTGGAGAAAATGAAGGTTCCTATGGCCAGGATTCTCACCTGGCCCTGGTTGGCTTGTTCACTACACACGTGTGGACAATACGTGGTTATTGACTCTATATAAAGACCTCCACCCAGTGCTATGGGCTGCTGCCCAGCTGCAGCTGAGCAGAGATGGGGGTGGTGACAGCGCTGAGGACAGAGACTGAGAAGGCAGGCCCAGAGGCAGAGACCAGCTTGCTGCATACAGACTTGCTCTGAGTGGATGAGATTCTAGTGATTGACCTGCCATTATGGGAATAAAGTTGAGTATAAACCCTTTCACCCCATGCATGTTCCACTGTCATTTTTTCGGTGTCACTGAACACATAGTAGAATTTTCCAGGGCTGAAACTCATTGGCAAGACATCATCTGTGTGAATTATTTGACAGGAAATATAGGGAAAGGGTTGGGCATAGTTGGGGCCTGTAGGACAACGAGAAGCCCCAGTGAGATTAGTCCATCCTGGTAGGAAACAATGTGCTTAAAGTGGAATTGGTTGAGAACTTCAAACGGAAACTTCCCCAGCCCTTTGGTGATTCCAGAAATTTCTGTAGCTGAACAATATGATTGTTCACAACAAATGAGAGGCCCTTGCTAGGCCATACCACATTACAAAATGTAGTTATTGTCCCTGGGTGGGCTTGTGTTTACCCTCATTTCATCTAGGTTTACGCAGCTTTGGCTTCAGCATTCACCTGTAATGACCACTAGTAAGTAAGTTCATTGACCAGCAGGTGTCTGAGCAATAGAGTAAACCTTTCCTTACTTCACTCTGTTAGACCTAACAATTATTTTTAAAAATGAGACCAAGAAAGACTGCAGAGAAAGTGTGAAAGTGTATATGAGAGAAAAGTGACAGAAAATAACATGGGAAACAATGTGAGTGAAAATAGGGTGAAAATGAAAATTAGTCAAGGAACATAATGCAAAGAATAAGAAAATAAAATACAAGAATAAAGTATAATCTTTGATACTGTAGAAAGTACCAGTAGAAAACCCCACGAGACTGAGAAAATAGAAATGTATAAGCATGAGAAAGGGGAAAACAGTATATGAAAATGAGAGAGTACCAGAGAAAGGTGAAAGGGAAAGAGGTGAGACACTAAAATGAAATCTGAGATTGAAAAGATATGAAAGAATAAGAGAAATGTGGAGAAAAATGCTGAAATTGTGAGATTAAACATGAGAAGAATGTAAAATAAAGTACAAGAACATTTACAACATTTCAGTGTCCATTATCATTCCTTTACTCTTACCTCACGGTTGGATCGTGTTTGCTGTGTTTTAGTGTATCTGCCTGAAAAGATGCTTCTGGTTTGGCAGGGCCCATGTGGCCTCAGTCACTTGCTGTGCTCAGGTTGGAAGCACTCTTGTGACAGGGTTCTTTTGGACACCTCAGGTCTCCTGGACATCCCTAGGGGAGGGTCCTTCCCTTCAGAGTGTTAAGGGCTCCAAAAACTCAATATCCGTTGTCTGTTGCTCTCTCTCTATTTTGCATTACTTTACTATTTGGTTTCTATTGTCTTTTTGTTTGTTTTACAGATTTTCAACAGGTATATTGTTGAAAATCACCTATAACCTCACCATCAAACGAATGCCTTGGTGGTCACTTATTTAAATTCTATTGTGATCACAAGCAATACTGCTTTTTAGGGAGCTAGTTTGTCTTTGCTGCACTAAAACAGGTGATTTGGGATCTTGAGCTAAGGATAAATCTTCTAGGAAATGTCAGTAATCTTATGATTTTTTGAAATGTGAAGAGCTTATTAAAATTTCATATAAACCACTTTTCAAAGAATATTACATACTCTGTTTTTACTAGCTTTATGTGATGAATGGATGAAAGTGAATCAATAGGTTTTATGAATTAGGCATGCATTTGAACAACTGAACAAAAGGCAGTTTTTTTCCTAAGCAAATATATATTAATGGAGCCATCTAAACTAGGAATTTACAGATGGAGAAAATGCGTCAGGATGATTTAGTAAATCCTCTCACCATACAGATTTTTCTCCATGGAAATTTCACAGTTTCTTTAAAGGGGAAAAAGTTACCTTGATGGAGACTATATGTATTTTCCCTCAAAGAATAGAAAATTCAATGTGTAGTAATGAGATCTAGCAGAAACTGTTACTTCTAGCCAGTGGGCCGGTACTTGGCATTGCTTAGAGACTTGGTTCTAAGAGTTTACTCATCAAGTTAAATTCATTTTTTCTCACTAAGTGCTTGTTTCTCCTGTGACTTGTGGGAAAAAAAAGCATTCTTTTTTGTTGTTGTTGTTCTCTACTAAGCATTTAAAAAAGGCATTGACAGTATATGGTGTGTTCTTAACAAGTCACTTGCTTCAAGGTCTTGGCTTCTAAGGTCTACTCTTTGAAATGTTCTATTAAAAGATTTCAACATGTTTCACATGGAAATCTTTCAAGATCTTTGACTACTGTAAGAAATATATATGAAATTCAAGAAAATGCCTATCTCTGAATATCTTATGAATAATTATTTAATGCAATAATTCCTCAATGTTATGTGTTTCTATATTATTATATTTAATCAGCTATTTTTATTTCTACACTTTATCATCATAATTTAAATTCTAGATACATATTTATTTGGCTGGTGTTTTCTGTTTGTTTCATGTTTCATTTTTACTCTTAAGACTCTTGGCATATCAGACATGTTTGATTTAGTATTTCCAGAAATTAATAGTAGAGGTTTACAAACTTCAGAATGCAAAGAGAGCAAATTATCCTTCAAATTGGGCAATCCAAGGATTATTTAAAAGATGTTTCTTTTGTAAATGCCACAAAATAATGTGGCAATTAGAATTGAACTATGTAAATGTGTACTCCAGTTGTGAACCCTGGAAAGGTGACAGTGTAATGAGATTTGACAGCATGTAGAAAGGTGAAAACTCATTAACAAGCTAGGATCTGCATTAAAAAAGTTGATTAACATTTTTGTATTATGTAAGAAGATTGCTTAGCATTTTAGGAGGAGAGCAGCAGTTGTGTGGCATTTAAATTCATTCTGAATTAAAAATGATCAGTTTAAAAAATCACAGAAAATTCTTATGCAAATGAAATATAATCAAGCCATGCTTCAGACTCATCATGCATGATGGATACGCACTGTAACTCGCTTACTAATTCAAGGAGCAGAGGAATTCCAGTCATCATATTGTTCATGCGGTGCTGTGCCACACTGTCGGAAGTGATATTAAATCGATTATGATAAATGATGTAAGGCAACAAGATGGGTCTTTATCCAACTTGACATTTATTTCATGTGAAATGATGAGACTTTCTCAGTATCCTGAAAACTTCAGTTTCCTCATAAATGTTGAAATCTTACCGAGGTTTTTAAAGATACCATATCAAGAGGATGAGAGAGAGTATAGATAAGAGGGAACACTGCTTTGTAATACCTTTAGTAGCAGGCATTTGCTTGTTGACCTCAAGTTTGTTTATTCGTGATCTGTTAGAGATGAACCTAATGTATTGCTTTAGTGAGTTCATGTCTCGTGGTGAGAATACGTAGTAGTGAAATTGCGAATTGGGCTAACCTTAGAAAGCTATGAAGTTAACATGCCCACGTTTCCTACAGTTTGCAGAGTTTGTTCTCCTCAGCCCTTGTCCCCACTATAACAAAGAATTGAAAGGTAGAGATATAATAGCCAAGCAGAGGGAAAATTTTATTTGATTACACTCCAAGGAGAAGCGGGCCAGAGTCAAGGTAGACAAAGGCCTCCGTCTGTTTGGCGGGAAGGCTTCATATTGCATTCTGACTAGGAGCCACGTCTTTGGCTGACAAGGTTGGGGTTATTTGATTTACAGGTCCATCTATATAGCCATCCCTCTCAGTGAGCATGTCCTTTCTCAGGATCAGGTATGATTTCGGTGGTTCTTAGTTTTGATTGTGCTTAGGTTGAGATCTGGTTGGGACCAGTTTGCCCTAGTCTCAATAGGCAAGGAAGTTGTCTCCCTGCAAAATCTTTGTTGTCTTCACATGGGCCTCTCTACCTGGGCAGAGTTTGGGCAGTTTTTTCCTTGAACCTTATCTTCTGCTTCCCTGGCTGCTCATGTCTATCGTTCTACCTAACAGTTCTTGAGTATATCACAACCTACAAAATGCATAATGGTCTATTTCAGCAATTCTTGGTCTAATTTCAGGATTTTGACAACACTGGTTGGTTCTGATATATCAGAATTAAGTGCTTATTTTTTTATTTTTAAGAAAACAGATTTTACAATGCTCTTTTTTATACTGCTTGCAAATTGAGCTAACCTTGGAAATCTATGTCAACATGATCAAGTCTTTCAGTTTTCAGAGTTTTAAAAATTGACTTATTAGGTAATATTTTCAGGATCAAAACAAAACAAAATAAAACTCTGGCTCGTTCAGGATCAAAGCCAATTTTGGCCTATCAAAAGTGTTTCTTATTTCGTAAGTTTTATGTGACCAATTTCAAAACATCTTTTTCATACTGGTGATGTCTGATTTCTTATTTTAAAGGCTTTTGATATTGGTAGCATTTTTATTGGCATTTTAAATGCTATTTAATTTTTATGATTTTAATAATAATGTATTTTCATGGTAGAACATTTGGACAACAAACATATAAAGCAAGGAAAATTTGAAAAATGAGTCATATTGAAGAGAAGCACTATATGTCACCCCAAAGTATGCCTCTTTGGCAAAAGGATGACTTTGGGCGGGTTATTTTGAGAAACTGCAGACACAGGAGAAACTCTGAAATCCGAGCAGAAGTTACTCTGTTGTATGGGATGTTTGCATGGATGAGGGAAATCTCCATTTGGAAGGGCATCTGTCTCTCTCTGTCCTGGGAAAAGGAGGAGGACTCTAAGTCTCTAGAAACTCTTGTCAATGGAGAAGACAAGAACTTAAATCTGCCTAACAACCTTGCCCTTGTTTATTGTGCTTTGCCTGATAACCTCCCATAACTGCTCCCTCAGCCCCCAGATCTTCTTTTGTCCTTAGCTGAAGATGGTACTTTAGCTGGAGGCTCGGGCTGTCTTCTGAAGTTACTGCATTTTTCCTGGGTCTCTCCCATATATACAGGAGTAGCCCTGTATTAAACATCTGTTTGTTTTTCTCTGTTAATCTGTGTGTTATTATGTTGGGGGAGGGGTCTCTGCCAAGAACCTAGAAGGGTAGAGAGAAAATTATTTTTCCTCCCCTTGTAATATATAACATTTTGGTTCAGAGTTAACCATGGGTAAATTTTGTTGTATTTCCTTCCAGTTTTTCCACTATGAAGGTTCTCCAATGTTCATTAAAATCCAGTGGAAGCATTTAAATGTCTGAATATTAGGAAAATACCTGAGATTTGTGACCTCAGTGTTGAAACTGAGGACATTGTTAGCTTGAGAAAGCCAAGGAAATGCAGGAGTCCAGATTAGTGACAGCAAGATTTAATATAAGACTTCACTAAAGAAGCATTGAAGGGCTGAGTTGGAGGGTCTATAGTGCTGAAAGGAAAAAGTTTTGGGGTTTTGTAGTAATCAGTCTTTAGTCAAGTGAATGTTCCCAAGGGTCTGGGAAGGACCCAGGTGCAAGGATTTCTGTCTCTTGGTTAGCAAGGCCTTGAGCCCCGAGGATGTTCTCAGGGTCTTGGCAGGATGTTTTCTAGCTCCTCTCTGGCCTGCAATTTCTCTAAGAATTAAACTAAAAAGATCACAAATAGTTTTCTTGTTTCTGCCTTTTCTAGGTGCCTCTTATTTTTTATTTGAAATGTTTCGTGATACCCATACTAAAACCTCTTTGTTTCTATAGTCTGTTGCTTGTCAATGAGTTCATCAAGAAGGAAAGAAAGTTGTTACTGTTTTTCTGCTGGAGATTGCTACAGCTGTATGGAGTCAGAGAAGTTTGGTATGGGGTAGTGATCTCTAGATCAGGGTTTCTCGAATTCAGCACTATTGACATTTTGCTCCAGATTATACTTTGTTGGGGGCCATCCTAATACATAGTAGGATATTGTTGGGTGTTTAGTGGCATCCTTAGCCTTGATGAAACAGATGTTACTAGCATTACTGTGGCTCATTGTGATCACCAAGAATGTATGTAGACAGTGAAATTTTCCCTGAAGTATGGGAGACCAAAACACCTAGGTTGAAGTATTGAGTGAGCAAAACAATTGTGGGAGGAAGGAGGAATGGGCATTGCAGAATAGAATGCACAGGAGAAGGGAGAGTGCGAGAAGGAAGCAGGAAGAGTGCCAGAGGGATGCAGGATTTAGGAGGGAGGGTGGGAGTGAAGAAGGGAGAACACAGGAGAGAGAGAACAGGAGGAGGAAGATTGGTAGAAGGCAGGAGGGAGATTGAAGTGGGAGCTTACAAGGAGCAGGCGACTGAGGTTAAAGAATAAAACAGGCCTGCTGTAAAGGTAATTGTAAGGAGTGGGGGGCTTGTGGTGAACTAGAGGACACAGGTTCCACTCGAGGGGCTCCTGGCCTGATGTTCTAGCCTATTATCCCTGTGCAGAAAGGCAGGCTCTGTGTATTGCATCTCCTTTCTTTCTAGGGAGACCAAACTTCTCTTTTGATTTAAAACTCAAAATATTTTAAGTCAAACCTCAGATTTTTCAATTACCTTTACTCATACTTAGTAATGGCCTACTAGGAGCTAAATACTATTCTAGGCGAGGTGGGTAACAAACAGGCCATATTTCTGCTGTCATGGAGCTTCAGTTGAAGTGAAGCAGACAAGTGTGTGTCAGGTTATGATAAATTACATGAATAAAAATAAAGTCAGGTAAGAGAGTTTTAGTCAATATGGATGGTCATGGAAGGTGTCTCTGAGATGAAGTAACCTTTGAGGTGGTACCTGAAGAGAGTAATGGAGTAAGCTGTGTTACAAACATCAGAATATTCCTGGCAGAAGGAACACTAAGTGCAAAGGCCCTGTGGCACAAGTAGCTCAAGAAAAGCAAAGAGTCAACAATGAGCAGTAAGCAAGGAAAATTGTGTTATGGTAGAAGATCTGCGGGGTCATGAAGAGCTCTGTGGGCCATGATGCCTTCTTTGGCCTTTATAGAGTAAGAGAGGGAGCTGGTTGGAGGCTTTCAACAGAGGAATCACATTGTGATAGACCTTGTACTTCCATGGTTTTCAGATGTCAACACTATTGGAATTCCCTGGGTATTGCCAAAATGCAGATTTCTCAGTTTCACCCCAGACCTATGAAAGCAGATGCTCTGGAGGGGAGCCTGGGAATCGGCATTATCTAATGAGGTTTGTCAGGTGACTGATGTAGATGGGTGAGGAGCACCCTTTGAGAAACACTGCTTCAGAGGGCTCTATCTGGTCACTGTATCGAAAACAGTAAGGGCAAAGGCAAAAGCAGGGATGTCAGCTGAAAGACTAACCAACACACTATCATGAGCCACAAATGGTGTGGCCTGGGGCCGGGTGGTTGTGGATGTTCATCGCCTTAACAGTACACTTATTTTTTCTGAACTTGTCTTTGCATCTGTGAAATGCACAATATATGATGCTTGCAGTCTTTAAAGATGAGAATTCTGTATAAAATATATGAAAATGTATTTTCAGACTATGTCTAATAAAATATGTGATCTAAACATTGACTCCTCCCTCCCGCCAGCATGACATTGGCCTCTGATTTAGGGAGACTGTACCCCATGCTCCGCTCTTAGGCAGAAGTTAGTCGGTGCATTCAGTTTCCCACTCATCCTAAGAAGGCATCATCTTGAAAGATAAGACCATGTCAAATATGAAATTTTTTCTTCCTTTTGTATGTACAGAGGCAACTTTCATTTGATTTCAGCTCCAGCTGAGCACTCAGTGCAGTGACTGGATAGGCAAGAAGGGCCTTCATGGCCTCCGCACAGACTGCCCTTACTACTGAGTCAGAACACCTTACTCTGATCAAGTGGCTTTTCAGTTTATAGAGTACTTTTGTTTGTATTACATTAACAGTTCTTACGGTTGCCATCTCAGGCAAGTCAGTTGGACCTCAGCAAAGTTAAATAACTGGTATAAGGTCAATCCTCTCAGATAATGGTGGAGTTAAAAGCAGAATTGCAGTTTATCTGGTGCCATTGCACATCGTGTGATGTGAGTCTGCGTGTAGGTGTGCTTGTGTGAAAGTGTGAGTTTGTATTTTGTTCTGTAGCTGAACAGCAGTTAGATATTTGCCTTTTTATTATTTTTGTCTCACCAATACCTGTGTTTAGAAAACAGCATTTTTTACTTTTAAAATAATATTATCTATCAGTTTTAAGAATACCGAACTGGTGAAAGGAATAACACAGTGATTACCTGTGTATACATCTCCCAGCTGAAGAAATAAGCCATTACTATAGGGTTAAAGCCTTTTATGTACCTTCCCTGGTCCCATATTCTTCTCTGCCCTTACAGGCTGTACTGTATTACTAGGGCCCACATATTTTTAAATTAGTACTCTTTTCAAATATTAACATTTTACTTTGTGACTAAGAATAATTGCAAGTATATATATATATATATATGTATGATTGCAAGTATATATATATGTGCATGTACACAGATATCTGTATATAAATGTGTGATATTTAGAAATTGATTTGCTATAATCTTAATTAAGATCTATGATGGTATATTGCATTTCTACAGCAATTTATATTTACAAAGTACCTTCAAATATTTCATCACATTTTACCTTTATTAATTGACATGTGTGCCTTAGTCCTACAGACCTACAAAGTCCCTGAAAGTCAAATAGGTATGCATGTGTGAGCCGGGTTAGCGCAAGGTAATTGCTTTAGATATCCCTGTATCTGTACATCTGCCAGAGAATAGTGCTTCAGAATTCTCATTTCTGAGTAGGCATTAATGTGAAGCAATGGTGTAGTATTCTGCTTTTGAGTTATAATAAAATGCACAATCTATATGCATAAATACATTTTAATTCATGACACACACATTGTTAGATATGAAAAGTTGACATATATTTGACTAAGAGGGACACCTGCAGGTTTCTTGGAATTTCTTTTTTTTTTTCCCCACGCAAGAGATTTTAATGGCTGCCCCTGAGCAGAGAGCAGCCTCTTGGAATTTCTTGACATTCTTTCACAGTTCTCATAAATCAGATGTTCTGTGATTCCTTTCCTATTTCTAGTTAGATAGAGCTGGATGAATTATCATCTCCCTGTTTCATTCCTGAGCTTTTCCAGAGCCACATTTTGCTTTGTAAGTGGGAAAGAAAAATCAGCTGATTTTCTTCCTCAGACTCACAATGGGTGCAGTAATTTTTTATTATATTTTTCAAACCATTATTCTCATCTTCCAAAGCAGTTTAACATCTTTAACTTTATATTTTTTCCCCCCTAAGCCAAAATCATCATTTTCATGTTAGGGATAACACAGCTGCTGGGGGAATGTATAAAGGACTGAAGAATAGTGGAATTGAAGTTTACCCTTGACCAGCCGCTACATACTAAGTAATGTGAGGAAATGAATGGAATAGAGTCATAGCCCCAGACTAGCACAGGGAGGGAAGGGATCCAACCTCACTGTTTATTAGCAAAATCCTGACAACCTCCATAGAGAATTCACTCCTGAGGATGTGGGGAGTAATGCCAGATCCTGGATGAAAATATACTAATAATCTGTTTTTGTTGCCTGGATTTCTTACATTGCCAATTGTAATACTTATGGTAATAATTATTTTTAAAGAACTGATTATGTCCATGACCTTCAACGAGATGGTTCTTTTAGTTAAGAAATACCAAACTGGTGAAAAGAATAATACAGTGATTACCTGTGTATACATCGCTCAGCTATAGAAACAAAACATTACTCACAGCTCAAGGCTTTTAACTCGTCATTTCTGCCCTTTGGAAATCTGAAAATCTTTCATTTAGACTACATTATCTCTCTCAGACAGTTGAGGATTTGGAAGAGAGGATTTGTTGCATAGTTAGTATGCTGCTTGGAAAGCTGATGTTTAGTATTCTATGGATTACCGAAGCTCCTAAGTGAGTAGAAGTCTCTCTAAGAGGAGGGGTGGGGAGCAGTATTTCCAATCCAGGCTGCGATGGCTTAAATATTTCCAAACTCACACTCCTTGAACTTGTCTAGCAAATTACTTGTCAAGTTTCAAATTTAGTTTTCCACTTCGTGTTGAATATTGGGCCAAAAGGTAGCTGACATACTAACTGAGAAGATATTTCAGTAACAGCTGCCCAAAGAGATTAAAGAGTAACTTACAATATAGGATAAAGAAAGCATATTAAGGAAATATTATAAATGAAACTATATGTCATATGCTGATTAAGAAAATATAGTTTTTCCCCAGTGATAGAGTCTGCTAACATGGAATTATTTTGGCATCATAACACAACAAAATACTTGACAATATTGGCCATGTAGTCATTCTGCATGAAATTGGGCTTGGCTAAGTCTAGACTGACAACATGGTGGCTAGTATAAATTGTAGTTCAGCGACTGCTTAGCATTGAAAGCAAAAGTAAACATGTAATTCCTGAAATAAGGGATGGTTTATAAAATAAACATTTTCTGCCTTAGAAAAAAAAGTTTCATGACATTCAAGAGGGTTTTGTTTTTAAAACATTACTTACTAATTGTATTTAAGCATAAAAATAACTTAAAGTTTTCTCTCAGTCTGCTCCATACAGTATTTAATTAGATGATTGCCTATACAGTATTTAATTAGATGATTCATTAAATTTACGAATGTTTTCAACTCATTTTGAATATAACTTATTAAATTTTAATTTTCAATGACAGTGTAATAACCTCTTTTGGAATGACTTCAGACATTAATGTATTTTGCCCCTGCACCTGGAGGGGCCTGCACACATGCGACAACTGCACAGCTTTTTCTTCCTCTGCTCTCTACCTGCCTGCAGCCCAGGTATAACCTACCAGCTTTTCCTTGGCACTCTGCCCAGTGAACTGCACATAAGAGTTATTCCAAAAATGCTAAGTGATGAAAATATTTCTCTTTGAGCAGCCAGTGCAGTCAAATGGGATAATTGCAAGATTTTGAAGTCAGGTGTCCCAGCTCTGTCTCTAAGTATCTATGTACTCTTGAACCATCCCTTGAATTCTCTGGACATTAGTTTTTTTTTTTTTATTAAGGTATCATTGATATACACTCTTACGAAGGTTTCACATGAGCAACATTGTGGTTACTACATTCACAGATATTATCAAGTCCCCCCCAACCCCATTGCAGTCACTGTGGTTACTACATTCACAGATATTATCAAGTCCCCCCCAACCCCATTGCAGTCACTGTCCATCAGCACGGTAAGATGCCACAGAGTCTATACTTGTCTTCTCTGGGCTACACTGTCTTCCCAGTGACCCCCCCCCCACACCATGTATGCCAATCATAATGTCCCTCAATTCCATTCTCCCTCCCACCCCACCCATCCTCCCCCACCCTCCCCTTTGGTAACCGCTAGTCCCTTCTTGGAGTCTGTGAGTCTGCTGCTGTTTTGTTCCTTCAGTTTTGCTTTGTTGTTGTACTCCACAAATAGTTGAAATCATTTGGTACTTGTCTTTCTCTGCTGGGCTCATTTCACTGAGCATAATAGCCTCTAGCTCCATCTACATTGTTGCAAATGGTAGGATTTGTTTTCTTCTTATGGCTGAATAATATTCCATTATGTATATGTACCACCTCTTCCTTATCCATTCATCTACTTATGGACACTTAGGTTGCCTCCATATCTTGGCTATTGTAAATAGTGCTGCGATAAACATAGGGGTGCATATGTCTTTTTGAATCTGGGATCTTGTTTTCTTTGGGTAAATACCTACGAGTGGAATTCCTCGGTCAAATGGTATTTCTGTTTTTAGTTTTTTGAGGAACCTCCATATTGCTTTCCACAAAGGCTGAACTAATTTACATTCCCACCAACAGTGTAGGAGGATTACCCTTTCTCTGTATCCTCGTCAGCATTTGTTGTTCCTTGTGTTTTGGATGTTAGCTATCCTAACTGGTGTGAGGTGATATCTCATTGTGGTTTTAATTTGCATTTTCCTGATAATTAGCGATGTGGAGCATCTTTTCATGCGCCTGTTGGACATCTGAGTTTCTTCTTTGGAAGAGTGTCTGTTCATACCCTCTGCCCATTTTTTAATAGGGTTTTTTGCTTTTTGGGTGTTGAGGCGTGCGAGTTCTTTATATATTTTGGATGTTAACCCCTTGTTGGATATATCATTTATGAATATATTCTCTCATACAGTAGGATGTCTTTTTGTTCTACTGATGGTATCTTTTGCTGTACAGAAGCTGTTTAGTTTGATGTAGTCCCATTTGTTCATTATTGCTTTTGTTTCACTTCCCCGAGGAAATGGTGTTCAGAAAAAAGTTGCTTATGTTTATATTCAAGAGATTTTTGCCTATGTTTTCTTCTAAGAGTTTTATGGTTTCATGACTTATATTCAGGTATTTGATCCATTTCAAGTTTACTTTTTTTATATGGAGTTAGACAATAATCCAATTTCATTCTCTTACCTGTAGCTGTCCAGTTTTGCCAACACCAATTGCTGAAGAGGCTATTTCCCCATTGGGTGTCCATGGCTCCTTTATCATATATTAATAGGCAATATATGCTTAGGTTTATATTTGGGTTCTCTATTCTGTTCCATTGATCTATGGGTCTGTTCTTGTGCCAATACCAAATTATCTTGATTATTGTACCTTTGTAGTAGAGCAGTTTATTCTTCCTTCTTAGTATTGTTTTGGATATTTGGGATCTTTTATGGTTCCATATGAATTTTAGAATTATTTGTTCTAGTTCATTGAAGAATGCTGTTGGCATTTTGATAGGGATTGCATTGAATATGTAGATTGCTTTAGGCAGGATGGCCATTTGGACAATATTAATTCTTCCTATCCATGAGCACAGATGTATTTCCATTTATTGGTGTCTTCTTTAATTTCTCCCATGAGTGTCTTGTAGATTTCAGGGTGTAGGTCCTTCACCTCCGTGGTTAGGTTTATCCCTAGGTGTTTCATTCTTCTTGATGCACTTGTGAATGGACTTGTGTTCCTGATTTCTCTTCCTGCTAGTTCATCGTTAGTATATAGGAGTGCCACAGATTTCCTGTTGTGTATTAATTTTATATCCTGAAAATTTGCTGAATTCAGTTATTAGTTCAAGTAGTATTGGAGTGGATTTTTTAGAGTTTTTTATGTACACTATCATGTCATCTGCAAACAGGGACAGTTTAACTTCCTTCTTACCAATCTGGATGCCTTTCATTTCTTTATGTTATCTGATTGCTGTGGCTAGGACCTCCAGAGCTATGTTGAATAAAAGTGGGGACAGTGGGCATTCTTGACTTGTGCCTGATCTTAGCGGAAAAGCTGAAAGCTTTTCACTGTTAAGTATGATGTTAGCTGTGGGTTTGTCATATATGGCCTTTATTATGTTGAGGTACTTGCCCTCTATAACCATTTTGTTGAGAGTTTTTATCATGAATGGATGTTGAATTTGTCAAATGCTTTTTCAGCATCTATGGAGAAGATCATGTGATTTTTGTCCTTCTTTTGTTGATGTGGTGTATGATGTTGATGGATTTTCAAATATTGTACCTTACTGGCATCCCTGGGATAAATCCTGCTTGATCATGATGGATGATCTTTTTGATGTATTTTTGAATTCGGTTTGCTAATATTTTGTTGAGAATTTTTGCATCTATGTTCATCAGGGATATTGGTCTGTAATTTTTTTTTTTGTGTGTGTGGTGTCTTTGCCTGGTTTTGGTATTAGAGTGATGCTGGCCTCGTAGAATGAGTTTGGGAGTGTTCCCTTCTCTTCTACTTTTTGGAAATCTTTAAGGAGGATAGGTATTACGTCTTCACTAAGTGTTTGATAAAATTCAGCGGTGAAGCTGTCTTTTCCAGGGCTTTTGTTCTTAGGTAGCTTTTTGATTACCAATTCAATTTCTTTGCTGATAATTGGTCTGTTCAGATTTTCTGTTTCTTCCTGGGTCAGTCTTGGAAGGTTGTACTTTTCTAGAAATCTGTCCATTTCTTCTTGATTATCCAATTTTTTAGCATATAATTTTATAGTATTGTCTAATAATTGTATTTCTATAGTTTCCATAGTGATTTTTCCTTTCTCATTTATGATTCTGTTTATGTGTGTAGACTCTCTTTTTTTCTTGGGAAGTCTGGTTAGGGGTTTATCTATTTTGTTTATTTTCTCAAAGAACCAGCTCCAGGCTTCATTGATTGTTCCTTTTGTTTTATTCTTCTCAATTTTATTTATTTCTGATCTGATCTGTATTATGTCCCTCCTTGTACTGACTTTGGGCCTCATTTGTTCTTCTTTTTCTAGTTTCATTAATTGTTAGTATAGACGATTCATTTGGGATTTTTTTCTTTTCTGTGGTAAGCCTGTATTGCAATATACTTTCCTCTGAGCACAGCCTTCACTGTGTCCCACAGATTTTTGCAGTGCTGAGTTATTGTTTACACTTGTCTCCATATGTTGCTTGATCTCTTTTTTTATTTGATCATTGATCCATTGATTATTTAGGGGCATGTTGTTTAAGCCTCCATGTGTTTGTTGGCTTTTTTGTTTTCTTTGCAAAATTCATTTCTAGTTTCATATCTTTGTGGTCTGAGAAGCTGGTTGTTACAACTTTAATTTTTCTGAATTTACTGAGGCTGTTTTTGTAACCTAATATGTTATTTATTCTAGAAAATGTTCCATGTGCACCTGAGAAGAATGTATATTCTGCTGCTTTTGGGTGAAATGTTCTGTAGATTGTCTGTTAGGTCCATGTGTTCTAATGCGTTGATAAGTGCCTCTGTGACCTTACTTATTTTCTGTCTGGTTGATCTGTCCTTTGGAGTGAGTGGTGTGTTGAATTCTCCCTAAATGAATGCATTGCATTCTAATTCCTCCTTTAATTGTGTTAGTATTTGTTTCACATATGTTGGTGCTCCTGTGTTGGGTGAATATATATTTATAATGGTTATATCCTCTTGTTGGACTGACCCCTTTATCATTATGTAATGTTCTTCTTTGTCTTTTGTGACATTTTTTGTTTTGAAGTCTATTTTGTCTGATAGAAATACTACACTCCTGCTTTTTTCTCCCTATTACTTGCCTGAGATATCTTTTTCCATCTCTTCACTTTTAGTCTGTGTATTTCTTCCGGTCTGAGGTGAGTCTCTTGTAAGCAGCATATAGCTAGGTCTTGCTTTTTTTTTAACTTATTTTATTTTTGCTGTTATTAATATACTATTACATGAGCAACATTATGGTTACTAGATTCCCCTATTACTAAGTCCCCACCACATACCCCCATTGCAGTCACTGTCCATCAGCGTAGAAGGATGTTATAGAGTCACACTTTGTCTTCTCTGTGTTATACTGCCTACCCCGCATAACCCCACCCCACCCCCACCCCTGCTACATTATGTGTGCTAATTGTAATCGCCCTTTATCCCCCTTATCCCTCCCTTCCCGCTCATCTTCCTGAGTCCCTTTCCCTTTGGTAACTGTTAGTCCATTCTTGGGTTCTGTGAGTCTACTGCTGTTTTCTTCCTTCAGTTTTTTCCTTGTTCTTATACTCCACATATGAGTTAAATCATTTGGTACTTGTCTTTCTCCGCCTGGCTTATTTCACTGAGCACAATACCGTCTAGCTCAATCCATGTTGCTGCAAATGGTAGGGTTTGTTTTCTTCTTATGGCTGAATAATATTCCATTGTGTATATATACCACATCTTCTTTATCCATTCATCTACTGATGGGCACTTAGGTTGCTTCCATTTCTTGGCTATTGTAAATAGTGCTGCGATAAACATAGGGGTGCATCTGTCTTTTTCAAACTGGGCTGCTGCATTTTTAGGGTAAATTCCTAGGAGTGGGATTCCTGGGTCAAATGGTATTTCTATTTTGAGTTTTTTGAGGAATCTCCATACTGCTTTCCACAATGGTTGAACTAATTTACATTCCCACCAGCAGTGTAGGAGGGTTCCCCTTTCTCCACATCCTCACCAACATTTGTTGTTTGTCTTTTGGATGGTGGCCATCCTCACTGGTGTGAGGGGATATCTCATTGTGGTTTTAAATTGCATTTCTCTGATGACTAGTGATGTGGAGCATCTTTTCATGTGCCTGTTGGCCATCTGAATTTCTTCTTTGGAGAAATGTCTGTTCAGCTCCTCTGCCCTTTTCTTAATTGGCTTTTTTGCCTTTTGTTTGTTGAGGTGCATGAGCTCTTTACATAATTTGGATGTCAAGCCCTTATCGGATATGTCATTTGTGAATATAATCTTCCATACTGTAGGATGTATTTTTATTCTAATGATGGTATCCCTTGCTTTACAGAAGCTTTTTAGTTTGATATAGTCCCATTTGTTCATTTTTTCTTTTGTTTCCCTTGCCCAGGGGACATGTTCATGAAGAAGTTGCTCATGTTTATGTCCAAGAGATTTTTGCCTATATTTTTTTCTAACAGTTTTATGGTTTTATGACTTACTTTCAGGTCTTTGATCCATTTTGAGTTTGCTTTTATGTATGGGATTAGACAGTAATCCAGTTTCATTCTCTTACATGTAGCTGTCCAGTTTTGTCAACGCCAGCTGTTGAAGAGGCTAACATTTCCCCATTGTATGTCCGTGGCTTCTTTATCATATATTAATTGACCATACATGCTTGAGTTTATATCTGGGCTCTCTATTCTGTTCCACTGGTCTATGGGTCTGTTCTTGTGCCAGTACCAAATTATCTTGATTACTGTAGCTTTGTAGTAGAGCTTGAAGTCAGGGAATGTAATCCCCCCTGCTTTATTCCTCCTTCTCAGGATTGTTTTGGCTATTCGGGGTCTTTTGCGGTTCCATATGGATTTTAGAACTATTTTCTCTAGTTCATTGAAGAATGCTGTTGGTATTGTGACAGGAGCTGCATTGAATCTGTAGATTGCCTTAGGCAGAATGGCCATTTTGACAATATTAATTCTTCCTATCTGTGAGCACGGGATGTGTTTCCATTTATTAGAATCTTCTTTAATTTCTCTCATGAGTGTCTTATAGTTTTCAGAGTATAGGTCTTTCACTTCTTGGTTAGGTTTATTCCTAGGTATTTTACTCTTTTTGATGTGATTGTGAATGGAATTGTTTTCCTGATTTCTCTTTCTGCCAGTTCATCATTAGTGTACAGGAATGCAACAGATTTCTGTGTATTAATTTTGTATCCTGCAACTTTGCTGAATTCAGATATTATGTTTAATACTTTTGGTGTGGATTCTTTAGAGTTTTTTATGTACAATATCATTTCATCTGCAAACAGGGACAGTTTGAGTTCTTCCTTGCCGATCTGGATGCCTTTTATTTCTTTGTGTTATCTGATTGCTATGGCTAGGACCTCCAGTACTATGTTGAATGAACGTGTGGAGAGTGGGCGCCCTTGTCTTGTTCCCGATCTTAAAGGAAAAGCTTTCAGCTTCTCACTGTTAAGTATAATGTTGGCTGTGGGTTTGTCATATATGGCCTTTATTATGTTGAGGTACTTGCCCTCTATACCCATTTTGTTGAGAGTTTTTATCATGAATGGATGTTGAATTTTGTCAAATGCTTTTTCAGTATCTATGGAGATGATCATGTGGTTTTGTCCTTCTTTTTTATTGATGTAGTGGATGATGTTGATGGATTTTCGAATGTTGTATCATCCTTGCATCCCTTGGATGAATCCCACTTGATCATGATGGATAATCTTTGATGTATTTTGAATTCTGTTTGCTAATATTTTGTTGAGTATTTTGCATCTATTTTCATAAGGGATATTGGTCTGTAATTTTCTTCTTTGTGGTGTCTTTGCCCGATTTTGGTATTAGAGTGATGCTGTGGCCTCATAGAATCAGTTTGGGAGTATTCCCTCCTCTTCTACTTTTTGGAAAACTTTAAGGAGGATGGGTATTAGGTCTTCACTAAATGTTTGATAAAATTCAGCAGTGAAACCATCTGGTTCAGGTGTTTTGTTCTTAGGTAGTTTTTGATTACCAATTCAATTTCTTTGCTCATAATTGGTCTCTTTGTATTTTCTGTTTCTTCCTGGGTCAGCCTTAGAAAGTTGTATT
>JAVSCE010002278.1:0-36576 GCA_032199065.1 Smutsia gigantea
CTGGGAAGGAAAAAAAAAAAAACGCGTGATTTCTTCAGCGGTCTTAAAGAGACATGAGCCCAGCAGAGGAGCGGGATCGCCCCAGCACACTCAGCCCAGCACACTGGGAGTCCTGGGGAGTTTCAGGGGCCTTAGCTGGCGACTGAGGAAGCGTAGCCATACTTAACACTTCTCACTGAGATCAACAGCCTACTATTCGTTCCCACCCCTGCCAGAGCGATAAAGGGCCCTGTGGAGCGGCACAGTCACAGCTGTGGAATAGTGGGGCAATAGCACCACCTAGAGCATTCCCACAGAATCTACGTCCGGTGGGCATTTTTTTTTGTTTTTTTGTTTTGTTTTGTTTTCTGTTTTGTTTTTGCTTTCTTTTTCTTTCTTTTTTTTCATTTTTTCTTTCTTTCTTTTTCTTCTTTTTTATCTTTTTTTTTCTCTCTTTTTTTTCTTCTCTTTTTAAAGTCTTAAAGAGCCCAGCTGACATACGTGGCAAATATCAGTGACCAAATTATACAGCCATGAAAAGACAGAGGAATATGGTTCAGACCAAAATCAACCAGACAACCCCAGAGAGGGAGTCTGAAGGGATGGAAATGCACAGCCTCCCTGAAAAAGAATTTAGAATAAAAGTCATAACCATGCTGATGGACCTACAGAGAAATGTGCAAGAGCTGAGGGAGGAAGTGAGGGAACTGAGGAAAGACAATACAGAAATCAGACAAGCGATCGACGGGCTTAACAGCAGAATGGATGAGATGCGAGAGACTGTTAATGGAATAGAAAACAGAGAACAGGAGTACAGAGCAGCTGAGGCAGAGAGAGATAAAAGGATTTCTAGGAATGAAAGAATATTAAGAGAACTGTGTGACCAATCCAAACGGAACAATATTCGCATTATAGGAGTACCAGAGGAAGAAGAGAGAGTAAAAGGGATAGAAAGTGTCTTTGAAGAAATAATTGCTGAAAACTTTCCCTCGCTGGGGAAGGAAGTAGTCTCGCAGTCCACCGAAGCTCATAGATCTCCCAACACAAGGGACCCAAGGAAGACAACACCAAGACACATAATAATTAAGATGGCAAAGATCAAAGATAAAGACAGGGTATTAAAGGCAGCTAGAGAGAGAAAAAAGATCACCTACAAAGGAAAACCCATCAGACTATCATCAGACTTCTCAACAGAAACCTTACAGGCCAGAAGAGAATGGCATGATATATTTAACGTTATGAAACAGAAGGGCCTCGAAACAAGAATATTGTATCCAGCACGATTATCATTTAAATATGATGGAGGGATTAAACAATTTCCAGATAAACGAAAGTTAAGAGAGTTTGCCTCTCATGAACCACCACTACAGGATATCTTAAATGGAGTGCTCTAGAGGGAAGCACACCTAAGGCTAAAAAGGTGTCAACAGAGAAAAAAAAATCATAGCGAAGAAAGCAGACCATCCAAATACCAACTAAAGGCAAAGAATAAAACACCTATTATAGAAAGAATGGAGGAGGAGAAATAAGAAGGGAGAGAAAGAAAGAAACATCAGACTGTGTTTACAATAACTTAACAAGAAAGTTAAGTTAGATTGTTAGATAGTAAAGAAGCAACCCTTCAACCCTTGGTAACCACGAACCTAAAGCCAGCAATGGCAATAAGTACATACCTATCAATAATCACCCTAAATGTAAATGGACTGAATGCACCAACCAAAAGACACAGAGTAACAGAATGGATAAAAAAGCAAGACCCATCTATATGCTGCCTACAAGAAACTCACCTCAAATCCAAAGATATACACAGACTAAAAGTGAAGGGATGGAAAAAGATATTTCATGCAAACAACAAAGAGAAAAAAGCAGGTGTTGCAGTACTTGTATCAGACAAAATAGACTTCAAAACGAAGAAAGTAGCAAAAGATAAAGAAGGACATTACATAATGATAAAGGGGTCAGTCCAACAAGAAGATATAACCATTATAAATATATATGCACCCAACACAGGAGCGCCAGCCTATGTGAGACAAGTACTAACAGAATTAAGGAGGAAATAGACAGCAATGCATTCATCTTAGGAGACTTCAACACACCACTCACTCCAGAGGACAGATCAACCAGACAGAAAATAAGTAAAGACACAGAGGCACTCAACAACACACTAGAACAGATGGACCTAACAGACATCTACAGAACTCTACACCCAAAAGCAACAGGATACACATTCTTCTCAAGTGCACATGGAACATTTTCCAGAATAGACCACATACTAGGCCACAAAAAGAACCTCAGTAATTTCAAAAATATTGAAATCCTACCAACCAACTTCTCAGATCACCAAGGTATAAAACTAGAAATAAATTTTAGAAAGAAATCAAAAAGGATCACAAATACATGGAGACTTAACAACACTCTCCTAATTAATCAATGGGTTAACTACCAAATCAAAACAGAAATCAAAGATATATGGAGACTAATGACAACAACAACACAAAGCCACAACTTCTGTGGGACGCAGCAAAGGCAGTTCTAAGAGGAAAGTATATTGCAATCCAGGCCTATTAAAGAAGGAAGAACATTCCCAAATGAATAGTCTAAAGACACAATTACTGAAATTGGAAAGAGAAGAACAAATGAGGCCCAAAGTCACCAGAAGGAGGGACATAATAAAGATTAGAGAAGAAATAAATAAAATTGAGAAGAATAAAACAATAGAAAAAATCAATAAAACCAAGAGCTGGTTCTTTGAAAAAATAAACAAAATAGATAAACCCCTAGCCAGACTCATTAAGAGAAAAAGAGAATCTACACACATAAACACAATCAGAAATGAGAAAGGAAAAACCACGACGGACCCCACAGAAATACAAAGAATCATGAGAGAATATTATGAGAATCTATATGCTAAGAAGCTGGAAAACATAGAAGAAATGGACAACTTCTTAGAAAAATACAACCTTCCAAGACTGACCAAGCAAGAAACAGAAAAACTAAACAGACCAATCACCAGTGACGAAATCGAATTGGTAATCAAAAAACTACCCAAGAACAAAACCCCTGGGCCTGATGGATTCACCTCTGAATTCTACCAGACATATAGAGAAGAAATAACACCGATTCTCCTTAAAGTTTTCCAAAAAATAGAAGAGGAGGGAATACTTCCAAACTCATTCTATGAAGCCAGCATCACTCTAATACCAAAACCGGGCAAAGACCTCACCAAAAAAAAAATTACAGACCAATATCCCTGATGAACGTAGATGCAAAAATACTCAACAAAATATTAGCAAACCGAAATCAAAAATACATCAAGAGGATCATACACCATGATCAAGTGGGATTCATCCCAGGGATGCAAGGATGGTACAACATTCGAAAATCCATCAACATCATCCACCACATCAACAAAAAGAAGAACAAAAACCACATGATCATCTCCATAGATGCTGAAAAAGCATTTGACAAAATTCAGCATCCATTCCTGATTAAAACTCTCAACAAAATGGGTATAGACGGCAAGTACCTCAACATCATAAAGGCTATATATGACAAACCCACAGCTAACATCATACTTAACGGCGAGACGCTGAAAGCTTTTCATCTAAGATCGGGAACAAGACAAGGATGCCCACTCTCTCCACTGTTATTCAACATAGAACTGGAGGTCCTAGCCACAGCAATCAGACAAAACAAAGACATACAAGGCATCCAGATTGGTAAAGAAGAAGTCAAATTGTCACTATTTGCAGATGACATGATACTGTACATAAAAAACCCTAAAGACTCCATTCCAAAACTACTAGAACTAATATCTGAATTCAGCAAAGTTGCAGGATACAAAATTAACACACAGAAATCTGTTGCTTTCCTATACACTAATGATGAACTAACAGAAAGAGAAATCAGAAAAACAATTCCATTCACAATTGCATCAAAAGAATAAAATACCTAGGAATAAACCTAACGAAGGAAGTGAAAGACCTGTACTCTGAAAACTACAAGACACTCCTAAGAGAAATTAAAGAGGACACTAACAAATGGAAATGCATCCCATGCTCTTGGCTAGGAAGAATCAATATTGTCAAAATGGCTATACTACCTAAAGCAATCTACAGATTCAATGCAATCCCTATCAAACTACCAACAGCTTTCTTCAATGAACTGGAACAAATAATTCTAAAATTCATATGGAACCACAAAAGACCCCAAATAGCCAAAGCAATCCTGAGAAGGAGGAATAAAACAGGGGAATTACACTCCCTGACTTCAAGCTCTACTACAAAGCCACAGTAATCAAGACAATTTGGTATTGGCACAAAAACAGACCCACAGACCAGTGGAACAGAATAGAAAATCCAAACATTAACCCAAACATATACAGTCAATTAATATTTGATAAAAGTGCCTTGGATATACAATGGGGAGATGACAGCCTCTTCAGCAGCTGGTGTTGGAAAAACTGGACAGCTACATGTAAGAGAATGAAACTGGACTACTGTCTAGCCCCATACACAAAGGTAAACTCAAGGTGGATCAAAGCCTTGAATGTAAGTCATGAAACCATAAAACTCTTAGAAAAAAACATAGGCAAAAATCTCTTGGACATAAACATGAGTGACTTCTTCATGAACATATGTCCCAGGCAAGGGAAACAAAATTAAAAATGAACAAGTGGGACCATATCAAGCTGCAAAGCCTCTGTACAGCAAAGGACACCATCAGTAGAACAAACAGACATCCTACAGTATGGGAGAATATATTCATAAAAAACGTATCTGATAAAGGGTTGACATCAAAATATATAAAGAACTCATGCACCTTAACAAACCGAAAGCAAATAATCCAATTATGAAATGGGCAGAGGACATGAATAGACACTTCTCCAAAGAAGAAATTCAGATGGCCAACAGGCACATGAAAAGATGCTCCACATCGCTAATCATCAGAGAAATGCAGATTAAAACCACAATGAGATATCACCTCACACCAGTGAGGATGGCCAACATCCAAAACACAAACAACAACAAATGTTGGCGAGGATGTGGAGAAAAGGGAACCCTCCTACACGGCTGGTGGGACTGCAAATTAGTTCAACCATTGTGGAAAGCAGTATGGAGGTTCCTCAAAAAACTCAAAATAGAAATACCATTTGACCCAGGAATTCCACTCCTAGGAATTTACCCTAAGAATGCAGCAGCCCAATTTGAAAAGGACAGATGCACCCCTATGTTTATTGCAGCACTATTTACAATAGCCAAGAAATGGAAGCAACCTAAGTGTCCATCAGTAGATGAATGGATAAAGAAGATGTGGTACATATACACAATGGAATATTATTCAGCCATAAGAAGAAAACAAATCCTACCATTTGCAACAACATGGATGGAGCTAGAGGGTATTATGCTCAGTGAAATAAGCCAAGCCGAAAAAGACAAGTATCAAATGATTTCACTCATATGTGGAGTATAAGAACAAAGAAAAAATACTGAAGGAACAAAACAGCAGCAGACTCACAGAACCCAAGAACGGACTAATAGTTACCAAAGGGAAAGGGACTGGGGAAAATGGGCGGGAAGGGAGGGATAAGAGGAAAAAGGGGCATTACGATTAGCAGATGTAATGTTGGGGGGGCACGGGGAGGGCAGTACAATTCAGAGAAGACAAGTAGTGATTCTATAGCATCTCACTATGCTGATGGACAGTGAGTGTAATGGGGTTGGTGGGGGGGACCTGATGAAGGGGTAGTTTAATAATCGTAATATTGCACATGTAATTGTAAATTAATGATAAAAAAAAGAATATAGATAAAAAAAATACTCAACAAAATATTAGCAAACCAAATTCAAAAATATATCAAAAAGATCATCCATCATGATCAAGTACGATTTATTCCAGGGATGCAAGGATGGTATTACATTAGAAAATCAATCAACCTCATCCACCACACCAACAAAAAGAAGGACAAAAACCACATGATCATCTCCAAAGATGCTGATAAAGCATTTGACAAAATTCAACACCTATTCACGATAAAAACTCTCAACAACATAGGTATCGAAAGCAAGTACCTGAACATAATAAAGGCCATATACGACAAACCCACAGCCAACATTACACTTAACAATGAGAGGTTGATCGGGAACAAGACAAGGATGCCCACTCTCTGCACTTCTATTCAACATAGTACTGGAGGTCCTAACTACAACAATCAGACAGCAAAAAGAAATAAAAAGCATCAATATTGGCAAGGAAGAAGTTAAACTCTCCCTGTTTGCAGATGACATGATATTGTACATAAGAAACCCTAAAGAATCCAGTCCAAATATAGTATATCTAATATCTTAATTCAGCAAATTGCAGGATACAAAATTAATATGCAGAAATCTGTGGCATTCCTATATACTAACAGTGCACTAGAAGAAAGAGAAATCAGGAAAACAATTCCATTCACAACTGCATCAAAAAGAATAAAATACCTAGGAATAAACCTAACCAAGGAAGTGAAAGACCTATTATACTCTGAAAACTATGAGACTCTCATGAGAGAAATTAAAGAAGATACCAATAAATGGAAACACATCCTGTGCTCATGGATAGGTAGAAATAATATTGTCAAAATGGCCATCCTGCTTAAAGCAATCTACAGATTTAATTTAATTACTATCAAAATACCAACAGCATTCTTCAATGAATTAGAGCAAATCATTCTAAAATTCATATGGAACCACAGGAGACCCTGAATAGCCAAAGCAATCCTGAGAAGGAAGAATAAAGCTGGGGGGATTACACTCCCCAACTTCAAGCTCTACTACAAAGCCACAGTAATCAAGACAATTTGGTACTGGCACAAGAACAGACCCAGACTAGAGAGCCTAGATATAAACCCAACTGTATATGGTCAATTAATATATGATAAAGGAGCCACGGACATACAGTGGGAAAATGACAGCCTCTTCAGCAACTATTGTTGGCAAAACTGGACAGCTACATGCAAGAGAATGAAACTGAATTATTGTTTAACCCCGTACACAAAAGTAAACTCGAAATGGATCAAAGGCCTGAATGTAAGTTATGAAACTATGAAACTCTTAGAAGACAACATCGGCAAAAATCTCCTGAATATAAGCATGAGCAACTTCCTCCTGAAGGCATCTCCTTGAGCAAGGGAAACAAAAGCAAAAATGAACACATGGGACTACATCAAACTAAAAAGCTTCTGTATGGCAAAGGACACCATCAACAGAACAAAAAGGCATCCTACAGTGTGGGAGAATATATTTGTAAATGACATATCTGACAAGGGGTTAACATCCAAAATATATAAAGAACACACACACCTCAATGCCCAAAAGCAAATAACCCAATTAAAAAATGGCAGGGGATATGAAGAGACAATTCTGCAAAGAGAAATTCAGATGGCCAACAGACACATGAAAAGATGCTCCACATCACTACTCATCAGGGAAATGCAAATTAAAACCACAATGAGATATCACCTCACACCAAGGATGACCACCATTCAAGAGACTAAGAACAACAAATGCTGGCAAGGATGCGGAAAAAGGGGAACCCTCCTACACTGCTGGTGGGAATGTAAGCTAGTTCAACCATTGTGGAAAACAATATGGAGATTCCTCAAAAAACTAAAAATGAAAATACCATTTGACCCGGGAATCCCACTCCTTGAAATTTACCCAAAGAATACAACTTCACAGATTCAAAAAGACATATGCACCCCTATGTTTACTGCAGCACTATTTACAATAGCCAAGATATGGAAGCAACCTAAGTGTCTATCAGTAGATGAATGGATAAAGAAGATGTGGTACATATACACAATGGAATAGTATTTGCCATAAGAAAGAAACAAATCCTACCATTTACAACAACATGGATGGAGCTGGAGGATATTATGCTCAGTGAAATAAGCCAGGAGGAGAAAGACAAGTGCCAAATGATTTCCCTCATTTGTGGAGTAAAACAACACAGCAAAATTGAAGGAACAAAATAGCAGCAGATTCACAGACACCAAAAAGGGACTAGTGGTTACCAAAGGGGAGGGGTGTGGGAAGGCGGGTGAGGAGGGAGGAGTAGGAGATTGAGGGGTATTATATTTACTACACATACTGTGGGGGGTCACAGGGAAAATAGTGTAGCACAGAGAAGGCAAAGAGTGAATCTGTGGCATCTTACTACATTGATGGACAGTGACTGCATTGGGGTATGGGTGTGGACTTAATAATATGGGTAAAAGTAGTCCCACATTGTTTTTTCATGTGATACCTTCGTAAGTGTGTATATCAATAATACCTTAATAAAATTTTTTAAAAATTGTCACCTGACATGTAATTGCAATTTGCTAAAGAAGGGTCAGTCTGTCAAATTAAAAATGAGTTATGGATTCTAGTTATAAAAAAATTACACAAATATAATGAAAAATTAAACATCGATATGCGCATTGTGTGCCAACACATTTAGCTTTTCAAGATCTTTTCAATTCTTATTGATTTAGTGAATATGCCATACTTTTCAAATTCACATGATCCAACTTTTAATATAGCATCAACACAGCACTCTATTATATCTAGTTTTAAAATAATGATGTAACCAGGAAAATGAAAGAATACTTTAGAAAACAGAAATTAAGAGCATTACGTTTGGAATTAAACAAATCTGGCTCAACTTCTAGCTCTGCCTCTTAATAACTAGGAATGCATTTCCTGGTTATATAGAAAACACATTCTTACTTTTTCTTCATTACAAGTTTCCTGATATGACAGATGAGAACAAAGGATGAATACCCAAAAGTATATTATAATCCATATCACATATTTCTGAATATGTGTAAATAAAAGTTGTCTGGGTTTCTGAGAAAGCTTCTCAAAATGGAGTGAAATAACAACATTTATGTTTTGACTTTTTCCTTCTTTTTTTTCCAGTATAGAAGGAACACAGTCTGGTAGACTTCACTAGGAAGAAAAGCACATTCCGAGGATGGCTGAGTTATTAGAAAGAAAGAAGTACCGAATTGTGATGGTATCATGGAGCCACCGTCCCAGACCTGGGTGACTTCCTCCATACTGCTCATGATATGGGCAAAATAAAACCTTTCTCTCATTAAAGTCACCATTTTCTAAGTTTCTTTCTTGGAAGTCAATGTAATTTCTAACTGATATACTAACAGCCTCACAAAAGGCATAATCATGAATCAAAATACCTCTGAAGTTCAGTGTTCCCATTCATGAAGATTTTAATTTCAATATAAGAATTCATAACTTATAAATGAATAATGTCATAACATTTTGATTTTTAAAAGGCTATTAGAATAAGGAAGGTGTTATTTTTAGGCAGATGCTGATTTTTATTTTTTTTAAATAAAGTGTGAGTTAAGATATTCACCATAGCAAAGTTGATAATGATTTTAAGAGGCAATTTTAAGTAATAGCTATCAGATTGAGCAAATAAATGGCAACAGCAAGGACTTTTAAATGTTCTGTGAAGAGAGGCATCATTTATTCATTGTTTGCAGAAAGCTTTTCTTTAAACAAAATCATCATTTCCTTTGATTTAATATCTTTCATTTAACTTGGTTAAGTTTTTAAAAATAGTAATATTCATTTCCATTATATTTCTAATAACCACGGAAGTTAACAATAGTCTTATTACAATATTCATATCTAATATGCCAAACAATTTGCCTGTATAAGTAACGAAGTTAACTTGGTTAAGTACATGTGCCAGTTCCCTCATTTCAACTGTTCTACCTATCTTTCTATCTATCTATCTATCTATCTATTTATCTATTTATCTTTTTACAGATACACTGTAAAAGTTAATTTTCTATGCTTGATTAGATAATTATTATTATTGGTTTATTTGGATGAGTGGTTTCCATTTGCAATTCAGGTACATTCTGATTTTCATTTTGTCAACTATTTCCAAAGAAGAATTTTTAATGTTGGCAATTAGGCATAGTTTGTCCATATGTATTTTTTCATTAAAAAATCTTTATTGAAGTCTCAAATCTGATGATTACTTATTCTTTAGCTCCCCTAACTATATAACATCTGTAATTTAAATTAAATATGTAAAATTACACCAAGAAAACATCTCTGATTGAAAACTCAGTTGAAAGGTTAGACAGTATTTTTAGCAAATATTTAACTAGAAAAATGTGAAGGAGGGACTGAGCTCTCTGTAGGTTAAGTAGAGGTTCATTTATTTCATTCATTCATTGATTCATTTAAAATTGACTAGTTATGAAATAACATATATGGCATTATGGTAAAAATGAAGATTGTAAATTTATTGAGAATAAGGTCCTGACCAATTAAATTTTGAATCTTCCACTCTTTCCCCCACCACTGCTGGAGATATTATAAGGGAAAGAGAAAAAGGTGACAGAAAAAAAAATGAAGGAAAATGGACAGGAATAAATAGAGAGGAAGCCATGGAAGAGAGAAAGATGGAAAGGATGTAAGGCAATGAGGCAGTGTACGGTGATGATTAGGAGTATAGCATGTGGTTGAAGATAAATAAACCTGATATGCAGACTCTTATATTAATGAATAATGTGATCTTTTTCTCCCAGTATCTCATTTTATCCTATGCGTAGTGGTAATAGAATGTACTTCACTGGGTACTGTGGAATACTTAATATAATGTCTATTAAAAAAAAACAGTCATACATGGCAATTGCTAATATAGGGCAGAATATAGCATAGGAATCAGAGTCTTGATACTCATTCTATGCTAAGTCTGTTGTACCATAAATGAGGAAACCAAAGCCAAGCCAATGAAAGATAATAATGATGTCAAATTAAATGAGCTTATTATTTTAAATACCAAGAAATTTCACCCGAAATATATAACTCAAATGATACACTCCAATACAGCAATCAACTATGCAAATATAGGAAAAAGAAGAAGTAACCAAAGATATTTAGAAGGAAATATGTAGGTTCATGATGGGCAATATGAAAAGTGGAGTTAGAAAGGGCCGGATAATCACCATGAATGTTCACTCTTCCTTCCTTTCCTCCTTTTTATAAAAACTGGAAAACCCTTCAATAGAGCCCTGGTACGAGTTTGGTCATCTGGATTTAAAAAGATGAAGTGAGATTAAAAATACTCAAGCTTCAAAAGGTGAGAGATAATGATGGAAAGAAATGCTCATGAGAAAATGAAAGAAATGTTGAATTCAGCAAAGAATAATCTATAAAGACCAATGCAACTCAACTTTCTCCTCAACTGAATTTCAGACAGGTTTCTTCCTGACGGTATGCCATTTTCAAACTTTCAATTATAGATTCTTTCTCTGTTCCTTTAGGATGTAAATATTCTTCTAGGAAGGTCATTCTCAAAGACCTGGGAGCAATTTCTATGAAATATAATCATAATAAAATAAGTGGCCTAATCACACTGACCAATCTTTTTAACACTGTCCAATACTTTTCTACTAGCTCACCTCAATGATTAAAAAGTCTGCTGCCTTTTGTTTCAAGGAAGTTAGGTTCAATCTCTTCCTCCTATTGTAATAGTCTTTAATAAAGCCTTTCTTGAGTAAATTATCCAGTGTGATTTTTCTTTGACAGCAATTTGTTTAGTCCCAATAATATTAACATTAAAAAAAAATTTCCTAAACAGCAAAAAAAAAGTATGCTTATTTTCTAAGTCATACAAGCACAGCTAAGAAATGATGAAAGAAAAGAGTGAGCTCAGTCACAAATTAAACTAAGAAAATAATGCAAGTAGATTTAATAAAGATTCCTTTGTGTGATAAAATATTGAAACAGGCAACTGCCGGGCTCTCTAGAGTTTCATCTTCTAGTGTATATATTCTTGGTTATATTCACTAAGAAGCAAACTATCTTGTCCTAGATGATTTACACCATAGAAAATGAGGAGATGGGCCATTGTGCACTGAATAATTTAATGAAAACTCCTTACACCCTTAAATACTTAACCTTAACTAACTAGTCATGCATTGAATATGTAATGTAATATAATATAACAGCACTGACTGGAAAGTCAAAATCAATTTCTTAATTAGCATGATAATGTAGAATTGCCAGAAATTAATAATAACAGTAGTTGAGTACTCTATGGTACTCCTTCACATGCTATGGTAAACCCTTCACATGCATCTTTAAAAAAAGTGAAAGTTATTGTGAGGAAAAAAACTTCAGGAAGCCCTGATTATTACTGCCATTTTACAAGTTTTAAATGCAGGCTTAGAAAACAACATAGAATTAGTATATTTGTGAAGCTGGAATGTAAAACCAAGTGAACATAATCTCCAAGTTCTGAGTTAGGATCCCAGTTTTGCAATCTCTGTAAGAACCATGAGATAGTGTATTTGAGACTCTCAAGTGCTGGAGAAGTATGTAAAAATGAGCATTTGCAATACATGAGTTTTTCTAATCTTTTCATTCTTAAGTACCAACTTATTCCTTGGGTGTTTTTCTGCCTTAAAATAATACACTTGAAAAATAATTACTTTTTTTAATTTAGCTATTTATTACCCACTTATCATGGCCAAATGCTGTATTTGCTTATACATTCACTGCAAACCAGCTAAAGAACATTACAGTCTTTCTCTTGAGCTTAAGTACTTATTAAAATTGTGCTGCATAATGACAAATACCATATGATCTCACTTATATGTAGAAACTAAAATAGGCAAACTCATAGAAGCAGAGAGCAGAATACTGGTTTCCAGCAGCTGAGAGCAGTGGCTTAAAAAGGGAGGTGACAGTCAAATAGAACAAAGTTTCAGTTATGCAAGATGAATTCTGGAGATCTACTATAGCTTAAAATGCCTGTAGCTAACAATATTGCATTGAATATGTAAAATTTATGAGAGGGTAGCTCTTAAGGAAGAAAGGAAAGAAGGTAGGGAGGGAAGGAAAGAAGAAAGGAAAGAAAAGAGACAGAAAGAAAGGAAGGAAGGAACAAATGAATGAATAAACAAATGAATTTTGAGAGAAGATAGTATGTTTATGGTCATGATGGTGGTGATGATTTCATGAGCGTAAACTTATCCCCAAATATTGGGCTGTATAAATTAAATACACGGCTTTGTACATATTAATCATTCCTCAACATAGAGATTTTAAAAATTGGACCAGATATCTAAGGTTGAATCTTCTCAAGTTCAGTTGCATTCCAGTGCTTGAAAAAGAGAAAAAGGAATTAAACATTTTTTCTGCACAAGGTTTTCAAAAGCATAAAATATTTTGTGTCTTTAGATAATGGGAGAACATTTTGCAACTGAGCAATTAGGGTTTAAAGAACCACCCAATTTAAATTGTGAATAGTTAGGGACTGAGGATATTTTCATCTGAGATCCCTGATGCAGAACAGGTCTCAAATTGCCTCTCCCAGATTATAGGTTTCACCCTTCAGTTTTGTTTTCAGCTTTTGTATGCTACCACCCTTGAACACAGAGAAGACTCACATATGTGACGATGAAGTGTAAAGAAAAAAATTGGCTGCCCATGGTTTATGCATTTTCAGATTTAGAAACAGAGTTCCTTCTTCCCATTTGACATTGAGCAGTTTTATGTTTACACAAAGAATAATGAGCCCCTTATTTATACATGGCAAAACAGGGCTGTAATGTGTCTTCGGAGTAAAATCTCCTCTGTTTTCTAGAACAAAAAGTATACAAACTGAATTGTTTATGATATGTATGACTATTACAACTTGGGTAATATGATAAAAAATGGCAAGAGGATTGGTAAGATCTGAATTAGCAACTCTAATCAACAGAGAGTATTTCTTAAAGGAATTTACAAATATAAATATAAGATTTCTACAATGTTCTCAAAATTGAAATAATTCAGTTCATGCTGGATAGTTTAAGTTGGACAGTAAGCCTAGGTATATGCTCATTCCAAGCAGAGTAAGTATGACCCTAACATCCTCACAGTATCACTCACTCACTGGGCCCCCATCCTACACATCCACCACTGGTCAGGGTTCTTATGTGTTTCATCTAATGGCTATTTTGTATGCATATGTACATCACCTCCAGAATCCAGAGAGTTAAAAATTCACTTAATTGTCCTCACTCATTAACATGGAAATAAAGATAACCTTGCACAGTTTTGCAGAGAATAGTACAGAAAGAATTGTAAAAAAGACACCCGGTGAGCTCCTCTAAAAGGGACAATGAAATTTATACACAAAAGTTTCTAAATTGATTGTGTCTTCCTGGAATCATCTTCTTACAGATGATTTGAGGAAATAGAAGAATATCATTCTGACAGGAAAGTCTGGGGTTAAGTAACAGTCTAATAATCACACCCAAATATCTCCGTATCTCAAGAGATGGATAAAGATTTTAAAATCTTGGTAAAGTCAGGGGAAGATACAAAAAGACCTAACATTTCTTACTTATCAAGAAATTAAACAGAGAATGTTTGACTTCAAAAATCATAGATTAAGGGTAAAAATAAATACATGCTTCAAAACATTTTAAGAATTTTTAAATCTGTGAAATTATATGTTCATGATGCTATTTACACACACCAAATTACCTTTAATTTGTTTATGATTTATATCAGGGATACCTAACACTTGGGTTAAAAGATTTGACTCTCCATTTCAAACCCAAATTACCTATCAGAATGATTTATAACACAACCCTCAAGACAGCCACTAACTCTTATTTGGAGCCAGCATTTTAGTTAAATTTATTTTCTATGATAAACTTTGAGGCTTGGGCAGGGAACATATAAAGCTACATGCTTTTATGAAATGTGCATCCTCTCCTAAGGTATGGTAAGAGGGATAGTAGGCATTCACCGGATAAAAACCCTGGAAGGCTGTCTGTTCAAGTAACACAGGACATTTTCAAACTTGCTTTTAGCAGTATCTTCCCCAGCCTGAGAAGCACCAACTAAATGAGTTCACTTTCTCATATGTAATAAATCACAAACTCTTAGAGCTGCAATGTGAAATGAGACACCTCATCCGGCCTTTGATAAGGAGCATCCATTCTCCATACCACCACCAAGAGTAGAAGTTCAGATTCTTTCTCAGTGCATCTGTAGCTGGGTAAATCAATGTTCCTTGTGACAGCCCATCTGATCTTTGAGCAGCTTAAATTGCTAGATTTTTCTTCTTTGACTAGAATAGTAGACTATTTCTCTGTAACTTTCATCTTTCACACACCGATCTTATTGCTGCCCTATGGGACCCCACAGAGTGACTTATTCTCTTCACACATTAGTTCTTTCAGTATTAGAACATGGGTTTTATTTTCCAAATTAACCTTCACATCTCCTCTAGATGTATGATTTCAGATAAATCCTTTCTATCTGGCTCTAAGTTCCCTAATCTATAAAGGAAAGGTTTAAAGCAATTTAGTAGTAGAATGTTTCATATATGAAAAGTGAGTGGAAAGTTGAGAGCCCCAACTATGGGTTTTGCCACTTGCTTTCTTATGAACCCCTTGGGCATATATCTGTGATCAGCATTGCAAACAGCTGGAACACTTTGGGTCCCACTTTTAATATATTTCCATACTTTGCAATTTTGTTTTGTTTTGTTACTGCTGTTGTGGAAACTGGATGGTTTAGATAACTTACGTAGCAATTCTCTTAAGTATTACATTGGCAGGCACTATATCTCCTGATAAATTGAATTATCTTTCCTTTTCTTCAAATACTTTTGCTAAAGAGCAATTGTTTAATAAACTTTTAATCTTGAAAACCACAATTTATGAACCTTCTAGTTTTAATACTGTAAAGAAGTCTAATATTAGATCGACATTTATTCACTTACAGAAAGTGAAAGTGTTTTACTTTATTTTTGTTTTGTTTCTGTTCGGTGATGAAGTAATTACTTGTTAGCTTTATTTTGCTGTTGGCACTTTTTTTGGTTTATGTATTTGTAATATTGTGTATTCTTGAAAATTCAAACTTTTATTCCAGTTAGATTATTGGCTTTATTCTTTAAAACATTGATCTGGCAATAAGTGAGAATTCTGGGAGTGTGGTGTCTATGAAGTTATATTATATATATGTGTTACATTTTCCATTCATCCATTTTCATGCGCTATTCAAGAATGTGTGATCATAATAGATATTTTATTGCTCTTGATCATCATAAATCTTCCTATACTAGAATTTGTTTTGTTATTTGCCCTCCAAAGGTTTACCTTCAAATCTGATATATATGCTCACAGGATGGAGAGTAGATTTTCCCTTCAGTATCTTCATGGTTTATTTTGAATCTCTTTTGGGTCTTAAGCAAGGACAGCTTTAAAATAGTTTCTGTCTTTAGATCTTTTTTTATTTTGATGGATCTGCTGCACTAGGAGCCAGAATATGCAGCAAGGCTTCTCGTCAGCAGCCTGCACCTTAAGTTCAGAGGATGATTATATCTAGCCTTCCCCATGGTCATCTGCCTTGTGTATCAGTGACAATCTCAATTGTGGGACAGGGGATGCCTTTAGTTGTTTTTTTGTTTTTGTTTTTGTTTTTTAATGTTTTCACCATCCTCTTTCATGGTAGAGCTCACAGCACTAAAAAAGTAATATTTTGTGGACCCATTGGTCTCACCACTTTTTCCATGCCTGTCCTTATTTCCAGATGTTGGATCACTAAATTAGGCAGTCTTAATAGACTTTTTCTAGGGTTCTTTGAGGAACCCATTACTTTATGGATCAATAGACCTAATTTATCCTAAATATAGATCTTTATAAAGTCATGAGAATCAGCTAACAAATTTTGTCCATGATAGCCAAAATGAGAAAATGTCTCTTGATCATTCACTTGTAGAGGATATTATTAGTTAAGAAGATCAAATATCATTCAAAACACTGTGAGAAACCTTCTTTCTGCTGGTTACAGATATAATTATTGATCTTTTTGTTATCTGAAAGCAAAGCCTTAGTTGTTCCTCAGATACTGTATCAGCAGCAACTTGTAGATAAATGAGACTGACCAGCTTTGAACAAATATCCTATTTTGCTCAGACTTATAGCTTGGGGCAAGCACACATACTGCTCTTTCTGAAGGCTTGTATGGGACCGAAGTAAAATACTCAACATCAAAATGTGCATGCTAATGTTACCTTAAAAAAGAATTATTTATCTAATCAGTCCAGATTATTTTGCATTACTTTAACAGTCCGAAAGGAATCCTATATTTTTATGATAGTAACTTGATGTCTTTTTAAATCCTAATTTCAGTGGTATTAAAAACAAACTTTATGATGAACATAGATGCAAAAATACTCAACAAAATATTAGCAAACCAAATTCAAAAATACATAAAAAAGGTCATCCATCATGATCAAGTAGGATTTATTCCAGGGATGCAAGGATAGTACAATATTAGAAAATCCATCAACATCATCCATCACATCAACAAAAAGGACAAAAATCACATCTCCATAGATGCCAAAAAAGCATTGGACAAACTTCAACATCCATTCAGGTTAAAAACTCAACAAAATGGGTATAGAAGGCAAGTACCTCAACATAATAAAGGCCATATATGACAAGCCTACACTCAACACCATACTTAACTGAGAGAAGATGAAAGCCATTCCTTTAAGATCAGGAACACGACAAGGATGCCCACTCTCTCCACTTTTATTCAACGTAGTTCTGGAGGTCTTAGCCACAGCAATCAGACAACACAAAGAAACAAAATGCATCCAGATTGGTAAAGAAGAAGTTAAACAGTCACTGTTTGCAGATGACATGATATTGTACATAAAAAACCCTAAAGAATCCACTCCAAAACTACTAGACTTAATATCTGAATTCAGCAAAGTTGCAGAATACAAAATTAACACACAGAAATCTGTTGCATTCCTATACACTAATGATGAACTAACAGAAAGAGAAATCAGGAAAACAATTCCATTCACAATTGCATCAAAAAGAGTAAAATACCAAGGAAAACCTAATGAAGGAAGTGAAAGACCTATACACTGAAAATTACAAGACACTCATGAAAGAAATTAAAGATAACAATAAATGGAAACACATCATCTGCTCATGGATAGGAAGAATTAATATTGTCAAAAAGGCCATCCTGCCTAAAGCAATCTACAGATTCAATGTAGTTCCTATCAAAATACCAACAGCATTCTTCACGAACTAGAGAAAATAATTCTAAAATTCATATGGAGTCACAAAAGACCCCGAATAGCCAAAGCAATCCTAAAAAGGAAGAATAAAGCTGAGGGATTATGCTCCCCAACTTCAAGCTCTACTACAAAGCCACAGTAATCAAGACAATTTGGTACTGGCACAAGAACAGACCCATAGACCAATGGAACAGACTAGAGAGACTAGATATAAACCCAACCATATATGGTCAGTTAATATAGGATAAAGGAGCCATGGACATACAATGGGGAAATGACAGCCTCTTCAACAACTGCTGTTGGCAAAACTGGACAGCTGCATGCAAGAGAATGAAACTGGATTATTGTCTAACCCCATACACAAAAGTAAACTCAAAATGGATCAAAGACCTGAATGTAAGTCATGAATCCATAAAACTCTTAGAAGATAACATAGTAAAAAATCTCCTGAATATAAACATGAGCAACTTTTTTCTGAATTCATCTCCTTGAGCAAGGGAAACAAAAGCAAAAATGAACACATGGGACTACATCAATCTAAAAAGTTTCTGTACAGCAAAGGATACCATCAACAGAACAAAAAAGCATGCTACAGTATGGGAGAATATATTTGTAAATGACATATACAACAAGGGATTAACATCCAAAATATATAAAGAACTCACACACCTCAACACCCAAAAAGCCAATAACCCAATTAAAAAATGGGCAGAGGATATGAAAAGACAGGTCTCCAAAGAAGAAATTCAGATGGCCAACAGGCACATGAAAAGATGCTCCACATCACTAATTATCAGGGAAATGCAAATAAAAACCACAATGAGATATCACCTCACACCAGTTAGGATGTTCAGTATAGAAAAGACTAAGAACAACAAATGCTGGTGAGGATGTGGCAAAAGGGGAACCCTCCTACACTGCTGGTGGGAATGTAAGCTACTTCAACCTTTGTGGAAAGCAATATGGAGGTTCCTCAAAAAACTAAAAATAGAAATACCATTTGACCCAGGAATTCTACTCCTAGGAATTTACCCAAAGAATATAATTTCTCAGATTCAAAAAGACATATGCACCCCTATGTTTATCACAGCACTTTTTACAATAGCTAAGATATGGAAGCAACCTAAGTGTTCATCAGTAAATGAATGGATAAAGAAGAAGTGGTACATATACACAATGGAATACTATTCAGCCATAAGAAAGGAACCAATTCTATAATTTGCACAGTATGGATGGAGCAGGAGGATATTATGCTCAGTGAAATAAGCCAGGAGGAGAAAGACAAGTACCAAATTATTCCCTCATTTGTAGAGTATAACAATGAAGCAAAACTGAAGGAACAAAACAGCAACAGACTCACAGACTCCAAGAAGGGACTAGCAGTTACCAAAGGGGAGGGGTGGGGGAGGGTGGGTGGGGACGGAGGGCGATGGGGATTGAGGGGTATTATGATTGGCACACATGGTGTAGGGGGTATCATGGGGAAGACAGTGTAGCCCAGAGAAGGCAAATTGTGACTCTTTGGCATCTTACTACACTGATGGACAGTGACTGCAATGGAGTATGGGGGGTACCTGATAACAGGGGTGAATGTAGTACACATTGTTTTTTTCATGTGATACCTTCATAATAGTGTATATCAATAATACCTTAATAAAAAAACAGCAATAAAAAAAAAACTTTACCTTTTCAGTGGTGCCCTTTTTGCTAACATCCCTAAATCCAGTGACCAGATGTCAACAGGATACAGGTTTTTGTCTTTGGAAGAGAAAGAAGAAAAACTTTCACGACTTGAATATTTGCATTTTAAAGCCTGTGAAGTGCACTGAAAGAGCTAGAATGCCTAGGTTGTTTTTTGTTTTATTCAAGTACATGCCTTTAAGAGGAAAAATTACATATTCAAACCTCATATCTTGAAGCAAAACCTAAGGAAAGGCAATAAATGAAGAGGGCAGTTCATTGAACTAAAAGTCAAGGTAACTGAATTGTTCTTGAGCTTAACTTGAATTCTCAACTTGAGTAGCTAATTTACCTTCCCTAGTTTTTTATTTCCTCTTTTAAGGGAAAAATGGATGAGTTCATTTTAGAGGCTAAGATATATTACTGCTCCTTCAGAAATAACTAGAGTATGGTTATAAAATGCATAATTCATAAAAAAGTGAAATAAAATAAACACTCTAAAATAAGTAAAATACCAATGAAAATTATACAGTAGGAGCTATCTGCCTTTATTGTTATACTATTTGGTTTTTTCTATTCTCCAAACCATTTTTTCCCTCATTTTTTTCCATTTCTCTACGCTAACAAAGAAGAGTTGGTTTTCCTGAAATTGAGGTTATGGTCAAATAACCTACCAGAATAATCCATATTGTCATATAAATGTGTTGATAGTCAGAGTGATAGAAGGAACTCTGAAATAAGGTAGCCATATTATGACAAATTATGTGAAATTTGACAGAGTCCTACTTAATCTTTCCAACAACATAGTGAGACAGAGACCTTGGGCATTGACAGAGTAGGGTGAGGGCCTCTGGGAAAAGACCCCTACCAAAACTCTATGTTAAACAATTAAGCAAAGCCAGAGTCACATTAATTCTCTAAAGTATAAATACCAAACTAGGAATATAAGCATTCTTCAGTGAGATTGTTAAAACTAAAAAGCCAAGATCAACTTGACCTAGAAGTTTGAATACTCCCCAGATAAAGAAAAGTATCTCAGCATAGCCTATATTTTCACTGTATCAGTTAGAAATACCATTGATTTACTTTAGCACCTGCTCAAAGGCCCAGTTTATTCAGGAAGAATTCTATCTTATAGCTAAGATTGCATTTTAATCAAACGGACAGTGGCTCGGCACTCATTGGAGGCAAGGCAGACAGTCTTGATTAATATGCTTCCAGACAGAAGCTGATAGCCTGGAAAAGAATCAAAGCAGTAAAGTTCTTGTATTAAGCTAACTTTGAAGAATAACCCACTGATAAAAAACTTAGTATCGCTTCAAAAATAAACATTTTGGAACCATCTGGCAGGTCTGCATTCCTAGCCCTTTGTTTCTCAACCACCTATAAATCCCCTAGACAACGCATCACCCGGACTCTCTTGTTCCCTCCTGGTGCAAGCCAGGAGCTTTTTCCTCTTACTTTGTCTCTAAATAAAAGCCTCTCCCTGCCTCTCCTACCTTGAACGTTTGCTAAGTTCAATCTTCAACTCCACAAACAAGAACCCCAGCATCAATAATAAAACTATCCCTAACTAAAATGGAAGAATTTGAAGCATACTGACATGTAAGGTCCATGAGAACAGGTCTCTAAGGTCACTTTCAATAGAGTCCCTTTGCTCTCAGAATGAATCTGACATGCTACATATTCAATTATTTGGCCTCTGCTTAACCTTCTACATCAAGTACATTTGTATTCATTTTTAAAAATTACTTGTATTCTATTTATGTATTTATATTTTATCATATATATATCAGTATGTAATTTTCTTCAAAGAAAGGCTCATTATCATAAGTTGTTATACTACATATAATTCTATACATTCTTTCAACTGTGGTGAACTACAGTCTACAGGAATTTGCATGATACATTTATTTTCAGGCAGTTCTTTACAATGCTATAGATGCACTGCTTGTTCTGAGCTTATTATTATGTCCATGTTCCTTCAAAAAAATTATTATCCAGACATGTAACTAATTTTCTCATTTACAAGACTCTTTTGCTTGTGTTTCAGAATATGTCTAATTTAGTACCATCCTCAAACATAACCAGCAGAATTTCTTTCACAATTGTTTAAAAATTATTTAAATACTCCATAGAAAAGGCTTTGGTAAGAGAAGCACATTTATTTTGAATTTTACTTATCATTACTGGACATCATTCATTACTCAATTTGATGTATGCCTTAATGAATTATTTATTATCTTGATTTTTCTTCATAGGTTTGGATCTTGATTTATCATTTTTGGTCAAGCTTTGGACTTTATATGCCTTTGTTTGGTATTTAATACAAAGTAACATTGTTCCTTCCATTTATATTACTTCTCAATAGCTTTCCATAAACTTACACTTTCTATTTGCTTCCATTTGAATAAAAGCTAAGAAAGATTGCTGTCCAGTCACTGTAGTCTAATGACAGTCAAGACTAAAAGTCATAACTTCAGATACACAAGTCACTTTGCTCAGAACCATAAACACACCACTCTTACAGTATCAGACTTGTACAGGTCATATTTATATTCTATTAACTCACAATTTGCTGAGATGCTGACATTTCCACTACATAATCATTCATTCACTGATCCAATAATATTGTTTATTTATTACCAGTCAACTACAGTGCTAAGTTAAATCCTCCAGTGGGGAAATTCAGGGTAATATGGGAGCACAGGAGAAGGTTCATTAGATGGGACATAAGGGAATGTTTTTATAAGGGAAATGGTAGCTAAGACAAGACATGAACAGATAAGAAAGGCCGAGTGAAGGGGCTGGATGAAAATATAGAATATTTTAGGGAGAGATGTTAACAAATGTAAAGGCTAAAAAGAGCCTGAAAGTTTCTGGGAAAGAGCTGGGGAAATTAAGTTAGTATCAAATGGCCAGAACATGCATGAGTGCAAGAAAGAAAGGAAGTGACAAATGATGGGGCTGGAGCAAAATTGTTTAAGGTCATGTACATCACGTTTAAACCATGTAAACAAGGACAGAAATGAAAATAATCTAATCAGTATCAGAATATGTTAATTGCCACTATGCTATTAGTTTTCCAGACAAACAACTCTCCTGTACTGCAATTCGTTGAGAGTATTGCATCTCTCCTACCTCTCTGGGAAGTTATCCTCTATCTCCATCTTAATCCTTGATGGTTCCTTCTTATAGCACATCCCTTATGAAGTATTTCTTAAGTAAATGCATTTCCTTCTCTCTCTCTGAATCTGGATAACTTTTTTTTCTCTGATATGCTATGTCAAAATCATCCTTGACATAGCGATATCTGTAAGCTTAGCTTCTCCTACTAGACTAGGTCCTAGAGAGAAGGTACTAGATACATATTTTAGCATCCACCTTACAATTCAGCTTCATAAATTGTTAAACTGATGGGTATTTTATCAATAACAATGAAAAATTAAGAAAACAGTTCTTAAGAAAACTCTCAAGCCATAATAACCAACAAATATACAATGAAGCATTATTTTCAAATTTTGAACCCTGATTGCGGGGGGGAGAGCAAGGGTGAAAATGCATATGTTAACTTTCTTGTTAATTTCAAATTCTTAGTGTTAGTTTAGAATCTGATGCTATTGAAACTGCAATTAAGATATTTTTCAGGTGAAAAAGCACCATCAACCACTCACGTAGAGTTTGAAGAGCATGACACTCACATGTAGGTGAATCAGTTCACAAAGACTCAAAGCTCAAAGTAGAGTAAAGATAACCAGTTTGAGATAGAGTGTCTTTCTCAAGACAACTCCAGTCAGTTATTTGAGTGACTGTGTTTGAACTGAGTGCTTTTGTTTCATAGGGTGAAATGGACTCTGACTTTGACTTTTAGATAATTAGATGCCAAGGACTCTATTGCTTTATGAATATTATCAGAGGTGGGAGAGAGAGGGTGAGTTCAGTCCTCTAAAATTTCTTGTAATTACTTCTCCATCAGTAGTGTGAATACAGTATTTGTAGGATGACTGGTTGCACTTGAGAATTTAGGATTTACTAAATGACACTTTATATATATTAAGTACTTTTTCATACAAAAGTCCTGAGTTAGGTATCTGTATTGTTCCATTTCTGCAGATGAGTAAAACCTTCTTCTATATACTATTTTCCAATTACTGGGACTGTCTTTCATATTTCTTCTAAATCTTCCATAGTCTAGGCAAAATACACTTAGTTTTTTCATCTATTCTTTGAGATACTGTGTTTTTAATTGATTTGAATGGGCTCAGTCTGGGGTTCGTTGTTCTTATAATCCAGCAACCAAATCCACCCAGTGCACCAAAGATAGCTTCACTAGCGAAGTATGAGTTTCACTTACTTTCCTCTGACCACAGTATGTTATGCCTCATAAGACCATAATAGTTTTCTGAGAAACCAGTTTCAATGATGTCTTAACTACATTTATGACAAAGGTTATAAAATATTTTTCTAACCTGCTACTAGAAAACTACATCTCCCAGTTTTCTAATTAGGCTACTATTATGTGCATCTTAACTTGAATAAGATGATCTTCAGTGATAATTTAAGAATTGGTCCATTTACAATATAAGCTGTTGCACACTTGTTTGATTCTTATTCTATTAATCCTAACCTAAAAGTCTGAATAGCTAATGTGCAGTGCTTTATGCCATAAAACCACAGACTTTCTACCTGGGTGTCATTTAATCAATCATTAAGTTATTCATTAATAAAGTAATTGTTGCCAGAAATGCTGGGAATTTTCTCAGTAGTTAGAAAGATCTAGAAATTAAAATTTATTTTCAAAGGACATTATAATAGGTTGCATTGAAAGTGAAAGAAAACTTATAAGGCAACTTTATCATTATAAGACAAATTTTAAAATTATAGGCAAATATTATAAAGTAATACTTCAGAAAACCACTCTTAACTCTTACCAGGTATAAATATATTTGAGGATAACTAATACTTAATTCTATTAATGTTAAAGAACACTTGATAAAATCATTTCATTCTGAAACACATAAGACAATATTTTCTTCAGTTTTGCACTGTATTCCACAGGATACAATTAAAACCATACCATACATAAATTCATATAACTATGAAGAAACAGCTCATAAGAAAATAGGACTCTCTCTACCCACGTGATTTCCGTTTTCTGCATTTGCAGTTTTCAAATTATGATTTTCACACCTTCTCTCTTGGCACTTTTGACTCGATATAGGAGTTACAACTTAGCTATCAGCACTTTAGCATCACATTTACAAAGAAAAGCAAACATCAAACTCCCAGTCTTCTGCACACAACAGAGCAAACGTAGGAAAAACAGCTCCCTCACATGGCCTGCACAAAGGCTTTCTTCCTCAGAACTATAGAGAGAAATACTTTCAAGGTCTTTTTAGCCCCAAGAAAGATAGAGGACACTCATGAAAATGGCAGTTTTACTCATCATTACTCACAAGAGAGAAGTTGTCACTAAGGAGAATGGCTTACCCAAGTAAAGCTTATATGAAAATAGAGTTTTAAAAATTGTTTCTTAAGACTTTATTTTGGGAGTCAGTTTTTAGATACACAATCTAAAAGGTGAAATGTACATAGATTTCTTATATATCCTAACCCCTATACATATATAGACTCCTCCATTGTCCACATCACCAACTAGAGTGGTACTTTTGTTACAGTTCACTAATCTACATTGACACATCATAATCACCCAAAGTCCATAGTTTACATTATGGTTTACTCTTAGTATTATATATTTTATGGGATTGGATAAATATATACTGATATGTACCCATCACCATGATATCATACAGAATATTTTCACTGCCCTAAAAATCCTCTGTATTCTTCCCTTCCCTTCCCACTAAACTCTCTGGCAACCACTGATCATTTTACATCTTGATAGTTTTGCCTTAACAGAATGTCACATAACTGGAATCACACAATATGTGTAGCCTTTTCAGATTGCTGTCTTTCACTTAGTAATATGCATTTAAAGTTCTTCCATGTCTTTTTATGAGTTGGCAGCTCATTTCTTTTTACCACTGAATCAAATTCCATTGTCTGTATGTACCACTGTTTACTTATCAAGGACATCTTGGTTGCTTCCAAGTGCTAGCAATTATGAATCAAGTTGCTATAAACACCTGTGTCCAAGTTTTTGTATAGACATAACCTTCAATTCCTTAGTGTAAATATTAAGGAGTATGATTGTTGTACTGTATGGTAAGAGTATGTTTAGTTTTGTGAGAAGCTGATAAGCTTTCCTCCAAAGTGGCTGTACTATTTTGCACTTCCTCAGAAAGTAATGAGAGTTCCTGTGGCTCGTCATCTTCCTCAGCATTGAGTGTGGTCACCAAACACCACTCTAAATGTGTGCAGTGGTATCTCATTGCTGTTTTAGTTTGCACTCCCCTAATGACATATGATGTGGAACATCTTTCTATATGTTTATTTGTTGTTCATATATCTTCTCTGGTGAGGTGTTTGTTAAGGTCTTTGGCCTATTTTTTAACCAGATTGTCTGTTTTTTTATTACTGAGTTCTAAGAATTCTTTATGTTTGGATAACAGTCTTTTATTACATGTGTCTTTTGCAAATATTTAATCCCAGGCTGTGGCTTCTCTCTCACTCTCTTAACATTGTCTTTCACAGAGCATAAATTTTTAATTTTAATGAAGCCCATCTTATCAATTTCTTCTTTCACAGATCATGTTTGGAGTTAATTTTTGTGAAGAGTGTAAGATTTCTCTCCAATTTTCTTTTTTGCATGTGGACATCCAGTTTTTCCAGACCACTTATTGAAAAGACTATATTTGTTCCATTACCTTTGCCTTTTCTCCTTTGTCTACAGTGATTTGGCTGTGTTTATATGGGTCAAATTCTGGGATCTCTGTTCTGTTCTAGTGATCAATTTGTCCATTCTTTCACCAATACTATACTGTCTGGACTACTATAGCTTTATAATAGTTTTAAACTTGGATAGTGTCAGTCTTTGTTCTGTTCCTTCAATATTGTATTGGCTCTTCTGGGTCTTTTGACTCTCCATATCTCATTTCATCAGTTTATTGATATCTGTAAAATACCCTGTGGGAATTTTGATTGAAATCACACTGAATCTATAGATCAATTTAAGAAGAACAGACTTCTTAACAATATTTAGTCTCCTATCTATGAACATGGGATGTCTTTCTATTTATTTGGCTCTTTGATTTTATTCATCAAGCTTTTGTAATTTTCTTCATACTGATCTTGTACACATATTTATTTTTAGATTTATACTTATGTATTTATTTGCATGGGAGGTTGCTAATGTAAATGGTATTATGTTTTTAATTCCAAATCCACTTGTTCATTGCTGGTATATAGGAAAGTGACTGGTTTATATATATTAACTTTGTACACTGCAACTGTGATATAGCACTAATTGCTTATTAGTTCATTTTTTTGTGGGTTATTTTGGATTTTCTACATATTCATGTCATCTGTGAACAGAGACAGTTTTATTCTTCCTTCCCAATCTGTCCAACTTTTTTTTTAATTTGTTTACTGTTTTATCAAGAACTTGCAGGATGATGTTGAAAAAGGAGTGGTGGAAGACACATCCCTGTCTTGTTCCAGATGTTAATGTAAAAGCTTTAAATTTCTTACCATTATGTATTATGTTAGCTGTAGGTTTTCTGTAGATATCCTTTATTAAGTAAAGAAAGTTCCTCTCTATTCCTAACTTACTGTGAATCTTTATCATGATGGGGTATTTATCAAAACAAAATGTTTTTTCTAAATCTATTGATATGATCATGTGCCTTTTCTTTTTTAGACTGTTGCTGTAATAGATTATGTTAATTGATTTTCCAGTATTGACCAGGCTAACATACCTAAGATAAATCCATTTGGTCATTTTTTTTTTTAGGTGTGGAGGGGTGTTTTTGTTTTTGTTTTTAAATTGAAGTATAATTGAAACATATTATAATACTTTAAGGTGTACTACATAGTGATTTGACATCCACACACATGCAAACTGCTTTGGTTTTAAAAGCCACTTGCTTCCTATAGCAAAAAGCTTGTGTGTTGTATTGAGTTGATGAACTATTTACGAGTTATAATTACACTCTTCCCAAATTGCTATCTTTGGAAAGAGAAGACAGCTTCTTGCCAAACCATCATGAAGAAGAATAACTAAGACAGGTCATTCTAAAGGGTGAGTCTTCAATTACCTCAGCACCAAAGAAAAGAACTAATTTAAGAACTGAATGGCCCAAATGTTAACCACTCCACAACTACTTTTTATAGAATAATTATACAGCATAATTATTTTTATACATTGTTGGATTTGATTTGCTAATATTTTTTCAAGGATCTTTGCATCTGTTCATTCATATGAGTCTATAATTTTCTTTTCTTGTAATGTCTTCCTCTGGTTTTGGTATTAGAGTAATACTGGCCTCACAGAATGAATTAGCATGCATTCCCTTAGGCTCATGTCTTCCAAAATTATGTTAAATAGTAGCCAAGATGGTAGACAAATGTGTTTGCTTACATGTTTGCAATAGTGTTTTGATCAAACTCTACCAACTTAAAGAAGTGTTTTCCTATTCCTAATTTATTGAGAATTTTTGTCATTAAATGGTGTTGAAATGTATCCAATTATTTTTCTTCAGGTGACAGTTATAAGTAGAAGTTGAAACAACTTGGAATTTCTATATTAAATACTATTTGCTTATGATGCATTTTTGTATAAGTTTATTTTTTTATGATATTATGTCTATATTTAGAAGGAAAATGGGCCTTCAGTTTTTCTTTCTTCAGCTTTCCTTACCATGTTTTGTCCACCACATTACATTAGTCTCATAAAGTAAACTGATTAACTTTTGTGCTTCTTTCTATTTTCTGGAGGGGCCTGCATAATATAAGAATTAACTACTCTTGAAAAGTATGGTAGAAACTGAATGTAAAGCTGTCCAGGACTGTTATATTTGTGTTGTTTTTTGGTATTTGTTTTTAATGGAGATTGGAAGGGTGATATATCTAACTCCCATTTCTCTATTTCTTCAGACTTACTGATTTAGTCAAAACTTTTACTTCTTGAGCTAATTCTAGTAATACATATTTTTCCTAGGAATTTAACACTTTTTAAACAATCTCTTTTGTTGTTTCCTATTTCATTTATTTCTTCCTTTACCTTTATCATTTTTTCACCTTGTTTCTATGATTTTGCTCCAAATCTTGAATAGAATGTTAAATTAACTGAAATGTATTTTTAGATCTGAAAGTATACAGTTCCCATAATGCAATACTGTGATTGAGTCAAATTTTGACAGAATGCTTGTTATTCAGTTTTTTAGATTCATTTCATATTTCAGATAGTATAATATACCCCCATTTAAAGAATCTTTTAGTATTAAAACAGAATTGTGCAGCAATTGCTACAATCTAAAAATAGGTTTTACAATCTAAATCTAAACATCCCCAACACCCTAAAAAGAAACACCAAACCTATAAGCAGTGTTTCCCTATTCTTCCTGTCCAACCCAAGATCTAGCCCCTAGGAACCAATAATGTAATTTTTATTTTATGGATTTGGTTCTTCTAGACATTTTCATAAATGGAATCATACAATATACAGTCTTTCTCAACTGGCTTGTTTCACTTAGCATAATGCTTTGAAAGTCCATCCATGTAACATGTTTCGGTACTTCATTCTTTAAATTGCCAAATAATATCTCAGAGTATAGATATACCATAGTGTCATTTTGTTTCAAAATTTCATATGCTTATGATTTCTTTTTTAACCAAAGGATTATTTAACATTATATTTTGTTTTACTTTATCTTTGTAGTATCCAAATATGTGATTTAAAAATAAAACAAAATTATCCTCTTGTCAGGAAATTTAATTATACTCCTTTCACAATTTGTGAATATTATAAATTGAATATTCTCCTAAATTATACAAATTAGTATTCTATGGAAACTTTTTCTAATCCTAAGTAACAATAGAGCTGGTTTTGAAAATAATCTCATGAAAAATTATAGTCGAAATCTCAAGAAGAAATAAAGCTACAGCTGTCCTCAATTTGCTTACTTTTTCATTCAAGTACACATATTAGGTTTAAAGAACTAAAAGCCATACTTATTTTTGTGTCTTAATGTAGAAGTTGCCCCAGTTAGGAATATATCTACAGGAAGGACCTGTTTTCTTCCATTAAAAAGAGATTTTTCAATAGTGGAAGACACTCCTTGATTCTAGAAGTGGTCAGGCTGCATTGGTATCTGATACACCTCAAGCCTCAGATGAACTCAGATGCATCAAATATGGACTACAAGGTATCCTACTACTCTTTCAAATTTAAATTTTCTATTAAGCAGTTCCAGCAACTTATCCAGCTAATAAAATCAGTTCGTTTCTTGTATTATTGTTAGTCAGACTTGAAATAATGTGAGCATTGATTTCTTACATAAAACAGGGTATAGATTTAAAAATAAGACAAAATGAAACATCAAAATTATTCATCAAAATTTGCCTTAGATTTATGGTTTTGATACATAAATGTAGGCAGGCTCTATTTAAAAATATTTCTAACACACTATCATCTCTAGTAATTAGTATCAGAGGAACTAGTACATTTGAGTTACTGTAATGAGACTGACATGCCACTCTATACAGCAGTGTAATAGAGAACAAAAATGTTCTCAAATCCCTAGCCATTTAAAAATTTTATATTATAGTATGAAGATTTTAAAAAATCATATAGGACTCACTTTTGAAATCAAACATTTCACTAGAAGGTGGGTTTTCTTCTTTCTGTATGTGCCTGCAGTTTTTCTATCCCAGAAAAGAATGACTCCTTCTTACTAATCCATTCTAAACAGCAGAAATTTTGTTTCTTTGTTTTACTGAGTATTCCAGGTGATGTACTAAAAACTACCATAAACAGCAACATGAACATTTAGGTGGCTTTAGCGAGTTATGAGCATTTAGACTCATATAATTTGTCTCATTCAAAATTATCTACTTCAACAATACCTGAATTTAGCTACTCAGTAATACCGCAGCTCACATGGGCTACATCTGTGTTCACAGCTTATTTTCAAATAAAATGTTAGGAAGCCCTCCATTTCCCTTGGAATCCTTGAAATACCCCCAAATTCACAAAGCCTGTGACTTCTTTTACCAGAAGTGTGATCACAGACACAAGTACTTTTGCAAGTGACCTATGACCTGCAATGGTTTTCCTATAAAAATACTAATAGGTTTATTAAGGTAGCTAGAATAAGTCAATGTGTCCCTTTGATAAGTTCATTCCTCATATTATAAATAAATCAAACACATTTAGTTCTTTGTAAAGTATCCATTTTCTTATATACAAATTTAAACCATCTCCTATGATCATCCACTTGCAGTTAAATGTATGGACATTCAAAAATACAAACCAACTTTCTCCCCCAACATTTTTTGACATAATTTTTCCAATAATTATGACAAGTAATTGTCCACTTATATAATATTTAATGCCATGCCTCATCTCCCTGGAATACCATGGACAGACAGGTAATAAAGATTCCCTCTTGAACTTCCGGGAAGATGGCGGTGTGAGCAGGGCGGCAGAAATCTCCTCCCAACACTATATTTATCTACGAAAACACAGAAAATACATCTATTGCTAAAAGAGAGACGAGAATACACAGGAAAGTGCACAGCATGCAGCTACACCCGAGAGGACTCGGCACCCCAAGAGGCGGGTAAGATACGGAGCCGCGACCCGGCGGGACCCGAGCCCTCCCCCACCCCAGCGCACCGGCGGGAGGAGAGGATTCAGAGCCGGGAGGGAGTGGAAGTGCACCCCGCGAAGTAGCCAGCCCCGGTGATCTGCGCGGGGACCGCTGACCCACATTGCACAGTGCAGCGGAGATTGGAGAGACAGAGGGGTAGGATCTGAGCAAGGAACGCGCCACGGTGCTTGCAGCCGGCTCCCGGGAAGGAAAAAAAAAAAAAGGCGCGCGCTTTCTTCAGCGGTCTTAAAGAGACAGGAGCCCAGCTGAGGAGCCGGATCACCCCAGCACACTCAGCCCAGCAGGCTGGGAGTCCTGGGGAGTTTCAGACGCCATAGCTGGTGACTGAGGAAGCGTACCCATACTTAACACTTCTCACTGAGATCAACAGCCTACTATTCGTTCCCACTCCTGCCAGAGGGATAAAGGGCCCTGCGGAGCGGCACAGTCACAACTGTGGAATAGTGGGGCAATAGCGCCACCTAGAGCATTCCCACAGAATCTACGTCCGGTGGGCATTTTTTTTGTGTGTGTGTTGTTTTGTTTTTTGTTTTGTTTTTGTTTTTTCTTTTCTTTCTTTTTTTCTTTTTTTCTTTCTTTCTTTCTTTTTTTCCTTTTTTTTTCTTTTTTTTTCTCTTTTTTGTTCTTCTCTTTCTAAAGTCTTAAAGAGCCCAGCTGACATACGTGGCAACTATCAGTGACAAATTATACACCCATGAAAAGACAGAGGAATATGGTTCAGACCAAAATCAACCAGACAACCCCAGAGAGGAAGTCTGAAGGGATGGAAATGCACAGCCTCCCTGAAAAAGAATTCAGAATAAAAGTCATAACCATGCTGATGGACCTACAGAGAAATGTGCAAGAGCTGAGGGAGGAAGTGAGGGAACTGAGGAAAGACAATACAGAAATCAGACAAGTGATCGACGGGCTTAACAGCAGAATGGACGAGATGCAAGAGACTGTTAATAGAATAGAAAACAGAGAACAGGAGTACAGAGCAGCTGAGGCAGAGAGAGATAAAAGGATTTCTAGGAATGAAAGAATATTAAGAGAACTGTGTGACCAATCCAAACGGAACAATATTCGCATTATAGGAATACCACAGGAAGAAGAGAGAGAAAAAGGGATAGAAAGTGTCTTTGAAGAAATAATTGCTGAAAACATTCCCTCGCTGTGGAAGGAAGTACTGTCGCAGTCCACCGAAGCTCATAGATCTCCCAACACAAGGGACCCGAGGAAGACAACACCAAGACACATAATAATTAAGATGGCAAAGATCAAAGATAAAGACAGGGTATTAAAGGCAGCTAGAGAGAGAAAAAAGATCACCTACAAAGGAAAACCCATCAGACTATCATCAGACTTCTCAACAGAAACCTTACAGGAGAGAAGAGAATGGCATGATATATTTAACATTATGAAACAGAAGGGCCTCGAACCAAGAATATTGTATCCAGCATGATTATCATTTAAATATGATGGAGGGATTAAACAATTTCCAGATAAACGAAAGTTAAGAGAGTTTGCCTCTCATAAACCACCACTACAGGATATCTTAAATGGAGTGCTCTAGATGGAAGCACACCTAAGGCTAAAAAGATGTCACCAGAGAAAATAAAATCATAGCAAAGAAAGCAGACCATCCAAATACTAACTAAAGGCAAAGAACAAAACACCTATTATAGAAAGAATGGAGGAGGAGGAATAAGAAGGGAGAGAAATAAAGAAACATCAGACTGTGTTTACAATAACTTAACAAGAAAGTTAAGTTAGATTGTTAGATAGTAAAGAAGCAACCCTTGAACCCTTGGTAACCACGAATCTAAAGCCAGCAATGGCAATAAGTACATACCTATCAATAATCACCCTAAATGTAAATGGACTGAATGCACCAATCAAAAGACACAGAGTAACAGAATGGATAAAAAAGCAAGACCCATCTATATGCTGCCTACAAGAAACTCACCTCAAATCCAAAGATATACACAGACTAAAAGTGAAGGGATGGAAAAAGATATTTCATGCAAACAACAAAGAGAAAAAAGCAGGTGTTGCAGTACTTGTATCAGACAAAATAGACTTCAAAACGAAGAAAGTAGCAAAAGATAAAGAAGGACATTACATAATGATAAAGGGGTCAGTCCAACAAGAAGATATAACCATTATAAATATATATGCACCCAACACAGGAGCGCCAGCATATGTGAGACAAATACTAACAGAATTAAAGGAGGAAATAGACAGCAATGCATTCATCTTAGGAGACTTCAACACACCACTCACTCCAGAGGACAGATCACCCAGACAGAAAATAAGTAAAGACACAGAGGCACTCAACAACACACTAGAACAGATGGACCTAACAGACATCTACAGAACTCTACACCCAAAAGCAACAGGATACACATTCTTCTCAAGTGCACATGGAACATTTTCCAGAATAGACCACATACTAGGCCACAAAAAGAACCTCAGTAATTTCAAAAATATTGAAATCCTACCAACCAACTTCTCAGATCAACAAGGTATAAAACTAGAAATAAATTTTAGAAAGAAATCAAAAAGGCTCACAAATACATGGAGACTTAACAACACTCTCCTAATTAATCAATGGGTTAACGACCAAATCAAAACAGAAATCAAAGAATGTATGGAGACTAATGACAACAACAACACAAAGCCACAGCTTCTGTGGGACGCAGCAAAGGCAGTTCTAAGAGGAAAGTTATTGCAATCCAGGCCTATTTAAAGAAGGAAGAACATTCCCAAATGAATAGTCTAAAGACACAATTACTGAAATTGGAAAAAGAAGAACAAATGAGGCCCAAAGTCACCAGAAGGAGGGACATAATAAAGATTAGAGAAGAAATAAATAAAATTGAGAAGAATAAAACAGTAGAAAAAATCAATAAAACCAAGAGCTGGTTCTTTGAAAAAATAAACAAAATAGATAAACCCCTAGCCAGACTCATTAAGAGAAAAAGAGAATCTACACACATAAACACAATCAGAAATGAGAAAGGAAAAATCACGACGGACCCCACAGAAATACAAAGAATCATAAGAGAATATTATGAGAATCTATATGCTAACAAGCTGGAAAACATAGAAGAAATGGACAACTTCTTAGAAAAATACAACCTTCCAAGACTGACCAAGCAAGAAACAGAAAAACTAAACAGACCAATCACCAGTGACGAAATCGAATTGGTAATCAAAAAACTACCCAAGAACAAAACCCTGGGCCTGATGGATTCACCTCTGTATTCTACCAGACATATAGAGAAGAAATAACACCGATTCTCCTTAAAGTTTTCCAAAAAATAGAAGAGGAGGGAATACTTCCAAACTCATTCTATGAAGCCAGCATCACTCTAATACCAAAACCAGGCAAGACCTCACCAAAAAAGAAAATTACAGACCAATATCCCTGATGAACGTAGATGCAAAAATACTCAACAAAATATTAGCAAACCGAATTCAAAAATACATCAAGAGGATCATACACCATGATCAAGTGGGATTCATCCCAGGGATGCAAGGATGGTACAACATTCGAAAATCCATCAACATTATCCACCACATCAACAAAAAGAAGAACAAAAACCACATGATCATCTCCATAGATGCTGAAAAAGCATTTGACAAAATTTAGCATCCATTTCTGATTAAAACTCTCAACAAAATGGGTATAGAGGGCAAGTACCTCAACATCATAAAGGCTATATATGACAAACCCACAGCTAACATCATACTTAACGGCGAGACGCTGAAAGCTTTTCATCTAAGATCGGGAACAAGACAGGATGCCCACTCTCTCCACTGTTATTCAACATAGTACTGGAGGTCCTAGCCACAGCAATCAGACAAAACAAAGACATACAAGGCATCCAGATTGGTAAAGAAGAAGTCAAATTGTCACTATTTGCAGATGACATGATACTGTACATAAAAAACCCTAAAGATTCCATTCCAAAACTACTAGAACTAATATCTGAATTCAGCAAAGTTGCAGGATACAAAATTAACACACAGAAATCTGTTGCTTTCCTATACACTAATGATGAACTAACAGAAAGAGAAATCAGAAAAACAATTCCATTCACAATTGCATCACAAAGAATAAAATACCTAGGAATAAACCTAACGAAGGAAGTGAAAGACCTGTACTCTGAAACTACAAGACACTCCTAAGAGAAATTAAAGAGGACACTAACAAATGGAAATGCATCCCATGCTCTTGGCTAGGAAGAATAAATATTGTCAAAATGGCTATACTACCTAAAGCAATCTACAGATTCAACGCAATCCCTATCAAACTACCAACAGCTTCTTCAATGAACTGGAACAAATAATTCTAAAATTCATATGGAACCACAAAAGACCCCGAATAGCCAAAGCAATCCTGAGAAGGAGGAATAAAACAGGGGGAATTACACTCCTGACTTCAAGCTCTACTACAAAGCCACAGTAATCAAGACAATTTGGTATTGGCACAGAAACAGACCCACAGACCAGTGGAACAGAATAGAAAATCCAAACATTAACCCAAACATATACAGTCAATTAATATTTGATAAAAGTGCCTTGGATATACAATGGGAGATGACAGCCTCTTCAGCAGCTGGTGTTGGAAAAACTGGACAGCTACATGTAAGAGAATGAAACTGACTACTGTCTAGCCCCATACACAAAGGTAAACTCAAGGTGGATCAAAGACCTGAATGTAAGTCATGAAACCATAAAACTCTTAGAAAAAAACATAGGCAAAAATCTCTTGGACATAAACATGAGCAAGTTCTTCATGAACATATCTCCCCGGGCAAGGGAAACAAAAGCAAAAATGAACAAGTGGGACTATATCAAGCTGCAAAGCTTCTGTATATCAAAGGACACCATCAGTAGAACAAAAAGACATCCTACAGTATGGGAGAATATATTCATAAAAAACGTATCTGATAAAGGGTTGACATCCAAAATATATAAAGAACTCATGCACCTTTACAAACAGAAAGCAAATAATCCAATT
>JAVSCE010002279.1:0-93962 GCA_032199065.1 Smutsia gigantea
TACAGACACTCAAAGTCAGTTTTTAAAAATAACACAAACAACAGTGCTGAGATAGGCTTATAAATTGCCAGCTTAAGTATATGCAAACATAAACTCTTGGATTTTATTTTAAATTCTTTCCCAACATTTTCTTTGTAAGGTACAGTCTACCTTAAGATTTAACACACAAACATCAACCTTCAAAACTACATTGGCAAAAGGCCAAGAAGCAATAGCCGCCTCGGCTGTCACTTACAATATAGTATATATTGCTTTTTTTCATACAGCAGACTGTAAAGCCCTGGCCTCTTTAAAAACAAACAAGCCCTAAGCATGTGCACACAACACAAGCATAAATCGACAAGTACTCCTTGTCATAAAGCACTGGGTTAAACTGATCTTCCTTACTCTTCACCCCATCCTGATGTACATTCAAACACACATTCACATTTGATGCCACAAGAACATGTAAGACAGTGTGATGAACAGCATGACATTTGGGATCAGGCAGACCTGAGTTTGAATCTTATTTCCATCATTAATTTTATGTCTTTAGACTAGTTATATAATCTCTGAAAGATGTATTCTTCTCACTTCTAAAAAAGATGCTAAGAGAGAATTGAGAAGATAATACATGGAAATTACCCAGTAAAGCACCTAGCATAGTCAATAATAGCTGTTGCCTCAAATGGGTGTGCACAGCTGCAATTAAGTGACACATGTCATAATTCAATACATAAGAAAAAAGTAAATGGCAAGAACAATGTACAAGACATCTTGGAAAACAGTCTGGTTCTATTTTGTACTAAGTGCAAACAAATTTACAGCATCAGTCACATCAAAATCCAAAAACTGGGTAACTAACACTATCCAATTTCAAGTGTAGATCAAAGCCAACTGTAATTAGATTAAGTCAACTTTTATATCTTGAGACAAATTATCCTTCCTGGGAATAAGTTCTTAGAAAAGTAAGACATACTAATTTGAATTACAGTTATTTAAAGTTATTTACAAAGTACTTCTATAAATGTCTAGAGTGAGAACACCACATTTGCTCATTAGAAGCTGTCTGAAACATGAGTATCGGTATGCCAAGGTTATCTATAACGAGATAAAACATTTACAAATGTAAGCTCACATTTGCTTAAAAGGTGTTAATATACAAAATTAAACTCATGACAAATGACATTTCAGCTCAGAAAACCAATGAAAATATACTGAAGTCCAATACAAGCTCCTTACTAAATAAACTCCTAAGAACCCTAATTAAGCCAACTATATGTCCTCTCATAAAAGTGATGTTCAAGATACACTTTCAACTCTCAAAAAGAATAGAGACACCCCCTCTCAAACAAAACTTATGTATATATTTCCATAAGATACTAATACGAAGAATCAGCAGCAGAGATAGATATGTTTCAAAGCCAAATTCTTTGGAAAACAGCCTGCATTTCTTTACTGGGTGTTAAGCTTTCTTTTGGATCTTTCACATCTACTACCAAGAAGGGTTATCAATCTTCCTTTAACAAACTAGAATGTGCCCTAGTTCTTGAAATCTATGCACAAGAAAAAGAGGTAAAGAGTAAAAGACAAGTTAATCCATGATAGATGAAGGACACAGGGCAAACATTCTAACTGCTGTTCAATACAGTAGCTGCTACTGAGCACTTAAAAAGTGGCTAATCTGAATTGAGATATGCTGTCAAACTTAAAATATAAACCAATTTCAATGATATTGTACCAAAAAATATTGAAATAGTTAATGGTTTTATATTACTTACATGCTGAAATAATAATTTTGGATATGTGGATTAATAAAATACATTAAAAATAATTTTACATTTATTTTTCATTTTTAATGTGGCTACTAGAAAACTGAATAGTACATGTGGTTTGCATTATATTTTTATTGGACAGCATTATTTAAATCATGACATGTAAATCTATGAGTTTACAGGATTTTTCATTTGTAATCTTTAACAATAAAAAAGATGTATCACATTACCTCCCAGGATGCCTTGCTAACAGCAGTGAATAAAACAAAAATGGATTATTATACATATATTAATACATTTTATGCTATATAAATATATATATAATTTAGATTATACTTGGAATAGATCAGAAGACAACACTGTGTTGTTACTAATGTACTAGTTCTTTAACCATTCAGCCAAAAACTGATACACATTTTCATTAAAATCCATGAAACCCATTCCAAGAGGTGGTTAGCAGGCCAATCATAAAGTCAACCTAATTCCTAGAATTTCATTTGCCAGCTAGGTGTGGAAGGCCACATGTACTTCCACCTAATGCCAACTGAACGTCAATGATTCTGTATTGCCTGATGCTTATGATATTCAAGCCCCTGAATCACCACCATGCACAACAGCTAGAAAAGTACAACTTCCTTGCAGTTGAAAGGCAGAAACAATCCAAATGTCCACAAATGATGAATGGATTAAAATATGCCAAATGTTTTTATTGCACATTGTATATTTTTTGAAATGCTCAATGATTTTGCTTTTCTTGCCTATTGTTGTAGTATATCAGAAGACTGAGAACTGCCATTCTTTGCAGTCCCATAACAAATTTCCTTGGTTTGAGGAGTCTTATTCCCTTCTAATAAATGAATTCTACTTGTTTTACAATTTTAATACTCCTGTTCATTGATGAGATTAGACGACTGTCATTTTGATAGTACTGGTATCATGCCCGGGCATTTAGATCACACTTGCCTTAAAACCTGTGTAAGGGAGTCTGTCTTTTCCTATGCTCTAAAATAAAAGGTAACAGAGAAGAGATCACTTTGAAGTTTAAAACATTTTATCTACAAATCTGTAGAGCAAAGAATTTAATAAAATTATAAATTTTTAAAAGTTATTTTACAAATAATCTATGTTCAAATGAATCATCTATTGATTATCTGAAGAGACATTTAAAATTTCTTGTTTTTAAATAAAAATACATACTTGTGAGATTTATAGATGTCTGGTGCTTTTAGCTCATGCCATCTTCCTCAAAAGTTGCATCTCATTAAGGTCTGATTTCCTTCTATTATTTCTCAGCTGTTAGTCCTAAAATTTCATTGTCATTAGTTACACACGTGCACATGTGCGCGCGCGCGCGCACACACACACACACACACGACCTTAATGATTAGCTGACTCCACCCACACTTTTACCAATACTTGTGCATTATGACACAGGCAATCAAAGTACAGGTGGCACTTAAGTTAAGAAATAGCTAGCCATTAAATCAAGCAACAAATGTGATCACAACTTGTTCTTCTCCAGCTTCAGAGAAAATAAATAGCATTTCATTATCTCCTCTCCCTCTTCCTTCCCCACTCTCTCCATTCCAAATAAAACCTTAAGTCTCAGAGAACTATTTCTCAAAAAATGATTAGGAGTCTGCTAGTACCTGAACCCTAAGGCATGCTTATTAAAACGCACAGTGCCAGACCACCCTTAAACTAACTGAATCAGAATCTTTGCTCTGGGTAACTGTTGATCACAAGAATCTCTTCATCCACCAAACCCAACTAAACACTGTGCAAATACACAGCAATAGAGTAAGGTGATCCTATAGTCTGTCATGCTATCTGAGGAACTTCCAAAAGTGAAAGAAATGCTATTAATAACTACATCAAGACAACAGATATAACTAAGATGCACGGCCAAAGCGGGGTTCCAGTGGCGCTCCACACTTTGGCAGTTTGGATAGTTTCAGGACCACTTTCAACTAGTAAGCTCATTAAAATTATTCTAAAATATAGTGCAAGGACTGAAAATATAAACAAACATAAGATCCATACCCAGTCCTGGTGCCCAGTCCAGCTGGGAAAAAAGGGCACATGACAAGAGGTGATAAGTAGCAGAGAATAAATAATATGTAACTCTCTCAAAAGAGGGAGTGCAGGGAAGGTTTTAAATGAAAATGAAGGATTTCAAATGGTTCTCAAAGGATCACAGCTGCTGGAGGATGAAAGCCATTCTAAGCAATCAGAGAGGGTGACTAAGATGCAAAGCTGAGAAAACCCACGTTATTTGTGGAAGGTGACAGACCACTTGCGCTAGAGCATAGGACTTCTCTACATAACAGAAGATAAAAATAAAAATAAGTTACAGCCAAATGCAGAAATTTTTAATGGACAATCACTGAGATTTCTGAGGGAATCCTATGATCAATAAACAGCTGTGATGCAACATGGTAACTGCCTAGGGGGAAAAGCAGCAGTAGAAAATATAAGGGTGAACAAAGAATAGATACCACACACATAGGAGGAAACAGTAAACACTAAGGAAGAGTTATTAAGAGAAAGAAGAGACACTTCAGAAACGTCAGAAAAGAAATTGAAAGAGATATAAGAAGGTGGTCACTTAAAACAAAAAAGAAATTAAAAGTCATATGAAGAAAACATTAATAGCTACGAGTACCAAATAACATTTTTGAAATAGAGGAAAAGCTAGATGAAAAAAAAAAGAAAGAAGTACAAGACAGAAAAGTGAAGAAGTCGATATATACATATGTGTGTATATATATATATATATTATTCGATAAACTAAAGATAAATGGGAAGCCAAATAAATAGCGGATAACAAGGAGAGAAAAGATGACAGAATTCAATGGGCTTTTAAAAAACCTTTTGGAAACAGGAAGAAGTTAGCAACTAGAGATTAGAAGTAAAAGTTAGTTTGCAGCAATAGAGAGCAGAAAAATCCTGTTAAGAATACAGGTTTTAGTGTAAATAAAATAAAATTCACTCATAATAAAAAGATCAAAGGAATATTCAAAGAAACATATTTGTAAGAGAATGTGTGCATGTTAAGTTTGTGCATAAAGTTCATATTTAGTATGAGATTTCAGAGTTGGGGGGATGTAAAAAGTAAAATGCAAGGAAAAAATATTTTTTGCATAGAAGACAATTATACATGAAGTAAAATCACACAATTTAGTCGTCATAGATTTTACATAAAAATGTATTAAAAATTATATATTACTCAAAGCAATACTATACAAAACAGCATTATGCTTTGCTATCATTACAATGTGGAATCTATACCAGTAATTTGCAGCTGGAAGTGATAAACCCCATACCTCCCGAAACATTTGGAAATAGGAAGAGGAGGAGTTTCTGGTGGTCACAATACTGGGAGGGACCCCACTAGCATTAGTTATTAGCAGAGTCCAAGGATACTGATTGGCTTCCAAGGAAAAGCACAACCAGCCCAAAATGCCAAGGTGGCCTGCGATGATAAACACTGGAAGTACACAAAGAAGGTTGCTTGTCTTATATATTTAGATAACAGTGTTCATTTTTAAATTCAACTCTTGTGATTATTCTAATATCTCTGATCTATTTTATTTGAGAACTTAAAAACAGAACCAGAGAGTTCTAATAAAGGTATTTCAGTTATTCTAATACTAAGACTTATGAATTACCCCTTGACAAATGATGAAGAGGTGGCTAGGAGAATGTCATGTTTAAAACAATAGCTTCGCTTTGTAAGTATTCAGTTTTCAAAATAACACCTAGAGTAATTATTAAGTTGAATGCAATGTGTTTGCATTATTTTACCACCAAACATGTCCATGCACTTTTTACACATCTAAAGTTCCTAAAGCAAGGCAATTTAAGTTGGAAGTTTATTTAAAACTAAGAACGTCTGTGAGGATCATAATGGCAACATACTGACATACTACAATGATTTAAAACTCAACAAATAAGAGTGTACAATGATTCTAAAAAGGATATTAGGAAACCAACTCAGTATTTTGAAAAAGAATAATAAATAAAACTGGTGAACAAGGGAAAGCATTAGCACTCACACGGCCTTCACTATGTAACTTACTCAACTGGGTAACCAAACAGAAGATGTGGTTTCTCTTTAGAGATGTATTCCAATGGCTGCTGACATCACAAAAAGTCAACCAGATCTTATGTGTCTCCTGATAGGAAAGCACACTGCTACCTATGAAGCAGTTTTGAAGGAAAGAAGGAAAAAGAAAGGAAGTGGGGGGAGGAAGGTAAATCAATCCTGAATTTGATCAAGCCTCTAGATTGAACTTTCAAATGCACAGGAAATATACTGAACACAAGGAAAGATATTAAACTATGCCATAGGAAAGGAATAAGCAAAAACCAGACTCAGAAACTCAGCTGGTTTTCATTAAATAAATTACAAAAATGGAAAAATAAGGTGGGAGAATTAACAAATTAGGAGAGATATAAACTAATCTATCAACTAATCTCAGTGTATCTATTTTATTTGGATACTGATTCAAATAAATTGCAGAAGGAGGGGAGGGATTGTCTAGGACACCCATGAGACATTTGTAAATTTGAACAATGACTGATTAAGGAACTCTGATAAAAACTTCAGTGTGTTAATGACACTGTGGTTTGGTTAAAAGAATCCTTCCCTTTGGAAAACTCACAGTGAAATATCTGTTTTTTAAAAATGCAGATGAAATGATATCTGAGATTTGCTTCAAAAATAATATGGGAGGGTGAAATGGATAGGGTTATAGAAGTAAGATTGATCAAGGGTTGGCAACTACTGAAACTGGGCAAAGGCTACATGGGGATTCACCATACTATGTTTACTTTCCATTGTTTCAAGTTTTCCATAATAAAAAGCTAATTTAAAAAAATTTTTAAGAAACCTCAGCAAGAGGGAAAAGCAATTATTTGTAACATATTTATTTTAGGGTTTAAAAAAGAACAAAATGAGTACTTGGCATAGCCCTCTAGTAACTTTGTAGATAGATATTAAACACTTGAGAAGATATGATAACTATGTCTTTAAAATTTTCAAACACACACTAGTGTAAATAAAGAAAATCTACAGGTACACTACTTAAAACTGCCCTTAAAATCCACATGGATCACATGCACCTAAGTTTGTGTTCAAATCATTTACATGCCCGATTTCTTCCTCGTTGTGGCAGCAGGTAAATTTACTGCAAGCATTTACATCACAATCCAACAAATATTACCAATGCCTTAGAAACAAGTGTGAAACAGAAATAAAATCATACAGCTAAGGCCTTGCGGTGCCCTCTGCATTTTGATGTTGCTACTGTTTAAACTGAGAAGACTATAGGAAGCAGTAAGAAGCCATAAAAAATATGTAGCCACAATCTTCTGAAATGGATTCCCTTGGGGACCCTGAATAAATGGCTTCTTGACCTACTAAAATTTAATGTGAAAAAATGATCCATTTGTAAAGGACCTATAAGATTGTAAATGGCAAAACAAACTACAAATAACCACCCTCAGAAAGGGAATGAACGGCGTTTATGAAAGACGCATGGATGTAAAGGGAGGATCATCATGATGATTTATAAGTAAAGGAAAATAAAATAAAAAAGTAACAAAATTCATGTTTCCCTAGGCCTTTCATTGAGACCAAAACATGTGGAGCTATAGTCCCCAAAGCAATTTTGGACTAGAGATGTCTTTATTTTTCCCCAGACAAGCTAGAAGTTAAACAGAATGACCGAGTGTATTTGCTCTAGGAGAGTGAAGCAGCAAAGAAACTTTGGAATGGCATAACTGGTCCCAATCCCTCCAAAATAGGCAGACTAAACCTTGGGCAATGAATGAAGACAGCAATTATTACAATTCCTTACAAAGGTTTTGTTTGTTACTAATAACCATAAAATAATCACATACATCAAGGACCAAACTGGGGACTGGGATTTTAAAAAATTTAATAACCTTAGAAATTTGATCCTATTGCTACTATTCTTAAAGTTAATCACCTCCTACTAACCATCACATCCAGGTGCTATACACAAGCTTTACCTATACCCTCTTATAAAACTTAGGAAGTATCAACAGAGATAAATACCTCAAACCTTTAGAATTTAACTTTAATACTGCATTTAGACAAGATGCAAGGCACAGATCTGATCTGTAAAACTCATTAGTTTCACTAATCAAAAATAAATTATATAAACCTAGCAGGTCACCCTGAGTACATTAGGCCTGTTTTGCTAAGTGAACCAGCAACATTTCCAAAGAAACTCGTAAGGAAAAGGCAAATTCCCACACTAATATGTGAGAATAATCTTTGTGTAAATTCACAAATTTAGGAAAAATGGTACTTAAATAAACTATGAAGTTATATAAGACAAAATTAAGAGGATCTAATATAAAGCCAAAAATGTCTGTAAAAAGTCAGATCTGGTACTAGTATTAAAAAATGTGTCTTTTGTTGCTGAGAAATCAGCATCAAAATTCTCCTAAAATCCTATGTGACTGGGGCTTTTCTCCATAAAGCTAGAAATTCTCATCTGCAGAGATTTTTTTCAACTTCAAAGCAATTCATAAACATGGACTGCTTCACAATACCCCAGAGAAAAAAACAGAGATAGATTTAAAGTTATTCCTTTGCCCACAGGAGAGCCATACACAAAGAACTACAAGACAAAGAACAAAGATTTGTCTTTTCAGTTATGATCCTATTCAATCCCTGATCATCTTTCCTTTACAGGTAACGAACAGGGCCTGAGAGCTGGCAACTTACGGAATGCTCCCTGAAAAGAAAAGCCTTCTAAATTATTAAAAAAAAAAAAAAAGTAAGAGCCTAGCATCCCCAAGCCAAAGAAGGAACCTCTTCTTTCTCCAGCTCACCATCTGGACTTTCTTTACTTGCCAAATTCTACAACCCTACAGAAACAGTGTTTTTGATCCTTCAAGAAACTAGAAGCAAACAAATGGGACATACCTACACACTAAGCATACACCTACATACCCATAATCAATTCTGAATGCTTTTGGCAGATTTCTCAAGTAGCACCGTATAAAAACTAAAGTGCTTACTTTCATGTCAAAGATACGCCTAAATTCTGGCAATTTGGATCTGTTATGTATATATACTACATAGTAACACCGGGCAATTTTCTCAACAACTCTCAGATTTAGTTTTGAAACCATTAACAAAAATGATACTATAGTCATTTTTTGGAATTCAACAAGACAATATATTAATAGGCTAACTATACTCTGAAATCCAGTACAGTGTCAGGCTTGGTGCTCAACTACTTCTTTTCTCTTCTCTTTTGAGGTAAGAGTGGAAGTCACCGAGTATTCATGGAACTATATATCCTTTGTGACAGAGAAACTGATCTCTCACTGAATACCCAACCCATACACTCTCCCCTATCTTCCAGCCACCTTGCACTGAGTCGAGGCCATGTGATTAATTCATGTCTTACTTCCAGACCAAAGCACTTAAAAGCTGGCACATGACTCTCCAGCTCTCTTGCCTGGCCACACGTTCCAAATGGCAGAGCTACAGGAGGCAAGCAGCATAGATCTGAGTCCACATAAGGAAGAGTCCTGGATCTACAGTGGACTTCATAGGAGCAAGAAAAAGAAACCCTTTTATGTTTATATGTTATAAGCCTTCTAGGTTTGTTTGCTAATCTAACACAGCTAGCAAAATTTAATGTATCCTTTTATAGCCTACTTGCACTCAAAATGCTGCAAGACTAAAATGCATACATAAAAATGGTAGTACTGGGTATTAAAAGATACCTCCCTTTCTGTATAATTTTGTATATCTGGAACAAATGGAATGACTAAAGATAATATTTGATAGCAAAGTGGAAAAGTAATCCAAGATACACAGAACAACTTAAAATGAAACCGGTATTTATAGTTTCACCTTAAAGGAAAAGAACTCTAAAATCAAGAGTTAATTTTTTTTCTAGTTAAGCACACAAGAAGTTACACAACAATAAAAAAAGCAGTGATCCAAAAATAACAACTGAGAAACTGTAAACAGCTATTAGGAAACAGGTAAAAGAAAGGAAAGCAGAGCAAGACTTCAAAACACCTCTTCACCATGAGTAAGCAGCTGTAGTACTTTCTCATTGCAGAAGTAGTATAGGGCTACCAATGCTTACACACAATTCTGGAAACCCAGAGGCTCTAAAACTCAGTTTTCCTTCTAAGTTTGGAGCAAAAGAATTTGGCATCAACAGCAAACCTGAACTAACCTGAACTACCTGTAGTCTCCATTTACCCTACTCAGTACAAACATTCATACATTTCTGGTGTAGAAATATGAATATGTTTGATTATAGAGTTATTTCCCCAGATCCCACTACGAGTGTTACATAAAATATAACACACACATCATATTCCCTTCCTAAAATCTGAAAACTTGTGCACTCTGAAACACATCTGGCCCCAAGGTTTTGAAATAGATTATGGGTTTGTTACAATAATAAAAATGAATCATCTCAGTATTGTCTTAAAGATGAAAATAAAAACCAAATGAAGAGCATGGCTTTCTAACCTGTCTGTAATTCAATCAATGTTAAAACTCAATTCTGATGATTTTCCAATGTATTTCTCCTTGATGGTACGTCAATAAGTCAGGCAGAACACAGATACAACCAGCATAAAACTACATCATTTTGGGGGTATAATTAACTGTAGGAAGACTGGAAAGAAATAAAAATACTGCCAAAAGCATTTCTGGCCTCAACAGACCTTAATTTAGCAAGTACTCAAGACAGCCACTCCTGTGGTTTCACATAAAAAACAACACAGGCATTATGCCAGGTAATATAAGATAAATGTAAACTAAGTAGTGAAAAGTCAGAAAACCAGCTCTGAGGGAAGTGTAGGAGAATGTATTAAGCAGGCATCACAATAAGAAAATGGTAAGAAAGTAAATATGCAAAAATTCAGGAGGCAAGATATCAGAATAAATGTCTACAGCAACTTTTCTTAACCTCAGCACTATGAACAATGTAGTCCGGATAACACTTTGTTGTGGAAGGTGGTCCTATACCTTGCAGGGTATTTAGCAGCATCCCTGACATCTGTCATTAAATGTCAGTTGTGGCCCCTCTTCCCCTAGAAGTGAAAAGTAAAAGTCTCCAGGCATTGCCAATTGTCCCCTAAGCTTTTTTGGGGATTAGATGGGTAGTAGGGAGGCAAAAATTGCCCTCAGTGGTAAAGAAAGATTAAAAGTTTAAACACACTGATTCTTCTAAATTCTACTAAAATGCCAAATATTCTTCCTTGTCAAAAGCAGTAAGGGAACAACAAAAAAGTCATTTCTATTTCTCCAGATCTCAAGTGGTTTTATCATATGTTTTTAATCTCAATTTTGTAGGAAAGATGAGAATGGCAGATCAAGTTCTCCATTCTCAACCTGAATGCCCTTACACTCCAAGCAAGAAAGATTTGTTCATTTCCTCATAACTAAATATATCCATCTGTTACAGCAACTCATTCAAGGAGGGAATAAGGTACCAATTGGTTATCTATACAAAGCAACAAAATTCTGGAGTCTTGCCCTAAGCTGCAAAAAGTCTTGCATGTAACCAAATAACTTTTTAAAGACAGTTTTCACCCACTTTCTAATTACATTATCTGCATTGAACTTAATAAATCCCTAATAAAAATGTGACCTTTCTGGGGGGAAGAATATTGCTTTTTCAATCACATCATTCTTCTGGGAAAAGTTTTTACTCAACACAGTACTGAGTTTTTGCATTGCACTGGCATATAAGTCAGTCAGAATAAGATAAATAATTAGACTTAACTGTGATTATCAATTTCCTTTTATAAGGAAAAAGGTGGCTTAATGCCTTTAAATAATCATTAAAAATTACAGATATAAGATAAGTAAAGAATACACAGGACATTCAGTAAATTTTCTCCAATCTGAAGTCATTGTTTTGCCTGGAATTTCTATTATACATCCTGTCATTTGATAGACTTCAATTTATTTTAGTTTAACAGATCTTCACATGAAAAGCACTGTGTAAAGCAAGAGATACCAAAGTATATATAAGACAATCCTCATTTCAAAGGAACACTAACTCTAACTCTTACAGAAGGTAGACAAGTAAATAATTATAGTATACAGATTAACATATTGTATTATGCATTACAGCTGTGTTGAAGCAACATTAGCATATTGAAAAATTAACATTTAAAATTATCAGTAATGCCCAAGTTCCTGGAAAAGTCCTCATGATAGTTGAGGGTCTATACGGATGCCAAAATTTAGTTTATTAATAATAAAATAGTAAGAACTGTCCATTGGTAGATGACAACAGTACAGTGGGATGGAAAACACCTTCAGTCAGAATAGTTCTACATTTATGTTTTCCAAATCAAGCTTCCAATTAAGATTTAATTTTTATAAAAAGGGAGTTCAAAGATTTTTTTTTTTGAGAAGTTAAAATTAAAGAGGACCTGATGACTAATGAGATGCAATTTCACTTTACAAAATAGAGTACCTTCACAAAGCATATACTGCCTGGTATAAACAATATCAAATGAATAGGTATAAAAGAAAAAAGAAAAAAATATATATATAGGGGGGTTAAAATCAAGTGCTGTATAAGCAACCAATTAAGCTAGTAGATACCACGTTATTTTGATCATTAACAGTCTTGATACACTAATTAGAAAAAAATTCCAAAATATAATACATCACAGACAAGGAAAGACTTCTTGCCTAGGTAACTGGTAAACTATATCAATTCAGAATCAAAGTTTTATAAATATTGATATAATTTAATTTTCAGTAAAACTGCTAATTCTTATAATGGGACATTTAAAAGGAAAAAACATAACTGTCATCCTTATTTAAAATTTTTTCATTTTAACTTACTGTACAGTCAAGGCACTCTCTTGAATTAAGTTTATTAACCTTATGCATATGGGGATATACTATTTATTCATTTTTGCCCTATGTTCTTAGGTTAATTTGCTTTTTTACTTAGGTTCCAAGGAACTGCTTTTTACTAACACCAAAAAGAAAATTGATGTGTTATCCATAAATAGTGCTGAACTGACTAAAATGAAATTACTCTCATAGAAGAAGGATGATGCATTGGAGAAAATGCCAGCACCAGTAAGGGCAAACTGCTAAACTGCCTCTCCTTCTTTAATCCTGTGGTAGCCACTTTTACTGACCCAATTTACAGTTACAAAACTTTAAAACATAATAACTCACTTAATCCTCACAACAAACCTACAAAGAGGAGTATCATTTTAATCTCCATTTTACAGCTAAGAAAACTGAAAGACAAGTACTCTATAACTTACCTAAGGTACCAAGCTGATCTGGTGGCAGACCAGGGATTTCAACCCAAACAATCCAGCTCCAGCACCAGTGCTTTTCAAACCTCAATATACATGCAGTTCACTTAGGAATCTTCTTGATATTCAGATATGATTTATTACTTCTGCAGTGGGGGAGGCAAGATTTTGCATTTCTAACAATCTCACCTGTCATGCAGATGCTACTAGTCTGAAGATCTCCCTTTAAGCAGCAAAGTTCTAGTGTTAGCCTAGAAAATGGTGCAAAATGGGGGTAACCCTCAAAGGGGGTAGAGTTCATACACAGACAACTAGGCATTTGAGTAAATCAGGGGTTACGAACTTCTGGTTATTAACTTTTTTTTAAAGAAAGAAGTCAGCAAAATGTACAGGTATTTTACTCACTGTCTGGTTTTGCAAGTGAACCTATTATTAATATTGATACTATAGCACCTCCGTCCAATAAGGCCTTTCCCACATCCAAAAAGTATTTACAAATACCCCTGAAAACAACTTTCTGAACTTTTGCCTCTTGTAGTACATATGGTACCTATGAAAGGACAAAGATGCCCTCTGGGAAACACATGGTACATGTATGTTTTAATAGCACATTACTCAACAATTCTAGTCAGTAACTTTCCCTAAAAACAGGTAGGGAAATGCCCAGAACACAATTTCCCTTCATTCTCATTGGACTATCTACCATTTATACCCTCATCTAGTATACAGTTTGTAAAGAGTAGAAATTGAACCCACTAAATAAATATTATATCCTTGTTTAGTATGCTTTGGCCTAAGGCACTCTACTACTTAAAAACTGAAACGCAAACAAATCATTGGAATTAACATTTTATCAAACTTTTATACTATCAGGAAAAGAAAAGTCAATACTATCAAAATATATTCAAACATGTTTAAAGACATAAACTTCATTCAACAATAAAGTCTATCCTAAGACCACCCTGGGTGTACACATATTAGACACTAAAGAATATTTTATTAACTAATATAGGAAGAGATTTAAAAGAATATTCATCTCATCTAATTTTGGTTTTGCTTAGTTTTCCTATATTTCATTCAACTTTCCCTTGAATGTACAGATATACTTTACATTTCTCCCCTGAGGAAGAATTAAATCTGTCACATACTTTGACAAGTCTAAAAATCATATTCAAAGCTACAATGGAATTCTGATTAACTATACAGGACAAAAGTCTAAGTCTAAAGTATTAGTTTCATAGACTTTAGGCAATATAAATCCACATATTCCAGAGCTTATTAACACAGAATTCCATTTTTAACTATAACGTACTAAGAAATTTAAACTGTACAATCACTGGAAAACTAAAATTCTAACCGATGCACCTGTGAATTACAAGAATACCACAATCTGTCACATATCTAACATGAAGGTAAAAATACAAATTCAGACTTTACTGTCAAAATCCTAAAATCTACCCACTAAAACTCAATATTCCAAATTCCTGTTCAAGGACAAGGACTAGATCTTCACCCAAAAGAATACCAAGACACTACCAAGAAAACATACAAAAGTATCTGGATAGTTTACATATCAGATATAAGGAACAAACTGCCCCCAACTAGTAAGAAACAACTTCTTCCAGTCCCCTATTGAGGTTCATTTTGTTTTTTCTTTAATAATTCACACAGCTACAAAGAAACTCATACTTCAAAAAAGAACCAGAGAACTGAAATATGTCATTTGCCAACAGGTGACAGTCATCAGAAATTGTGACAAGGGAAAGGATGTATTGTTTACACCAAGTCCAAAGGTTCACTATCTTACTTGTCTAATCACTGTATGTGAAGCATTACTTCATTGACTGAAATGAAATCTGGTATATGAAAGGAAAAATAAACACATTAAACTTTCTATCTCTTGGAAAGATTCTACTTCCTCTAAAATAATTCTTAATGACCGTGTGGAATCATTCCTAAATTAAACATGCAGAGCGTTTTCTTCAACAACTGCAACACTAAGCTATTGCTCTAAGGGAATTCAACACGTCTTCCAGGTCTCCAGATTTATGCATGTACACTAGTTTGTGCCATTTGCAGAAAACCACCAGAAACCTTTAAAAATGTCTGACCTTACAGGCAACTTTAAAACGTCTAAACGTTTTGAATTGATAGATCTTTACATCTTTTATAATGGGAAAAATCAGAATACACTCTTAAGTGATTCTTTTAGAGGGCAAATTTAACTTGACCTCCCTAAATGGCTACAGATTTGACACATCATTTAGTAAGCTGGAAGGAAATACTTTGATAAAACATCATTGTTCAATAGAAATATGCAAGCCACATATATAATTTAAATTTTTCTAATAATCAATAAAATGGTAAAAGTGAAATTTTAAAACTTATTTTGTATAACTCAGTATACCCAAAATACTATCATTTCAACATGTAATCATGTTTTTTCAAAAAAAAAAAAACCAGTAAGGTATTTTACATTCTTTTCTTCCTGCTAAATTTTCAAAATTCGATGTGTATTTTACACTTACAGCACATCTAATCTGGGGCTACAACTGAAGCAGTCAATAGCCACCAGATTACTGGACAGCATAGCTCTTTAAGTAGTAATATTTGGAGATCTGACATACCACTACCTGTTTAAAATAAGCTTATATTCATGTTTCCTTTTTGAACTGAAATGGCTGACTACAAATATGAGCAAAATTGTTAATTCAGGGAATAAATCAGGATCGGACCACCTTACCTAAGGATCCAGTTAACAGAAGTGTTAAGAGGAAATTGGACTGTACTGTATTACATCTCAAACAGACTTCAGATATAGGTCTTATCATTACATGTAAACACAACTTGTAGCAAAAATACAGGTAAGACAAGAAAACATTTTCGTTATCAAACCATAACACTGCCTTATTTCTAGCAGCCACTCTCCTTGAGCACATGGCTGTATGCAAATTACCTGTAAGACTGTTTTTCTAAGTTTGATAAATTTTGGAAGCTATATCGTCACTGTTGAAAACAGAGCACTAAGTAAGATGAATTGAAAAAAATGTCTCACGAAAAAAATTATCAACCAGTTATTCTTAATGCACCTTATACCAACCAACAATCTTAAATTATTCTACATGAAATTCACTGAAATGAATTCTTCCCCCAGATACAATTCATTTACTGCTTTTCAGATACATATTTCAAGTACCAAATTACTAAGAATTTTCCCAAGTAATTAAGACATTTGATTAAAATGTAATCCCATGAAATTAAAGAGTAATGCATTCTTTCTAGCAAACAACTGAAATGATTAGCTTAGCACATAAAATTTGTCCTTGAGGCAAGTTACTGAATAAATCAAACAAAAACTATACTCTCGTTTACTACATTTACATTAGGTCACTTCAGTCTGCACACAAGCAGTAACTTTAAAACTTAGCAAAATTTTCAAAGTTTCCACAATATACTTCTGAATAAACACTCTACAGAAATGTTAAAACAGAACAAAAATCAGCACCATTCACAATACAGAGCATAAAATCAGTATATTCTTAAATCCAAAATGTATGATTTACACTAAAAAGTATTTTTTTTCTCCCATTTAATTCACCTTAGACAATTTGTGTTTAATCCACTTGCAAAGCTGAAGAGAAGCAAACGTAGCCTCTTCTGCAGCACACATATCCAAGGACAATACATTAATCTCTCAATATTTTTCCACACTTTGAAATCAAAACAACAAAATTCATTTCTTACCTGCAATTAGGAGGAGGATCAAGGGTTATTTCAGCTAGCTCCTTCTGAATTCTGTTAGTAAAATGAGAACAGACAAAAAGGATTTGAGACAGCCTACAGAATAACTGGAGAATCACACTGCCCTCTACCATCATGCAGTTAAATGCAAGGCTGGCTTTGCCTTCAGTAATGCTAACATGGCTGCTTCCTCTTTGTTCTCAGAGGCATAACCCAAATCCCTGAGCAGAAACTTTGCAGCTTTTTTTCTCACTTGCTACTGTAAATAAGTAAAACATTTACACCTGATTTGAGAAGTAGTCCTCCACCAGTACTCTGTAAAGGATATAAAATCTATTTTAAAACACTTTTTACTAAAGAAATTCTCTTTTCAAGCTTATATGCAAATGAGACAAGAAGGGAGGAGGGAAAGCACTAGAATATTTGATAATGACTTCAAGTCACCTTTACAGAGGTAAGAATTAATATGCTACTTCATTAGCCAATTAATAGTTGACATTTTACATGCAAAAAAAGTTTAAAATTTACAAATATCGCTAACAGTGTAAAACTTCCAAAGAACTCGGCATTCTCATTTAACCAATTCTGTTTTCCCTGATCACAAGAATAGCACTTAAACTTAATAAATTTGGGGGGAAAGGAGATAGTAAGATACAAAGTTTTGAGTTAAGGAGAAAAAAAGCAGTTCTCTGATTTTATTTAAATATAAAATGCTTTCAAAACTTTAGATATGTTTAATATGTTCCACAGCATTACAACAAATTGAAAAGGATTCTAAATTATTTCAGACTGCTACTATTAAATGAAATATTTTCAAATTAACACAATTCTTGATACAATAGAAGTGAAAATCCATAGAAAAATAAGAGTACTTTTGAATTACTACAGAACCCAGTATTTGATCAGTCTTTTGTATTTTTTTTTCTTCTAGTGGTGATCAATAAAAATCAACAAAATGTCAATGCTGGCTCATGTTAGTTACATCTGATGTATACTTAATAAAATTCATGGATATTCCACCACCAAACCACTCACAAGAGTCCCACTGACAGAATCTTTTTTCACCATCACAGATAACACAAATCAACAGGAAGCAAATGACCTTTCGCTTACACCCAACAAATTATGTTTCTCCAGCTGCTCAGTATTAACATGTCAAGCACATCCACTAGTTTTAGTGTGGCACAAAGACAAGGAAAGTTTCTAGTGGCTAAGTGCCACCTAAAATTGTAACCAGTTACTTTTCAGTCTTATTTGCCCTCATAAGAGTAAAGGCGCGACCATAATTTAACTACAAAAAGTTAGTATCTGGGATGCATGACTTACAAGTCATGCTTGTAAAACTGAAAGCAGATTTGGAGCACAATTTTAAATCTACTTTCAAATATGGCCAAGACCTTGAATTTACAAATTTCCTAACAAACGTGATCATTTCTGATCACTAAACTTCTACAAGTATCAATCTCAATGAAGAGTAAGACTCATAAAAGGGAACATCTTCAATGTACCGGCTAATCTGGGTTCACCAAATTTTCCTTGCCAACTCCTTAAACAATCTGTCAGAATGTTAGTCCAATCTCTACTCAAGGGCACTCTTTCTTAAGTTAACCAAAGTACAGAATAAGTTTACTTAAAAGTATAATTCTAGGGAGGTGGCTTATATACCGCCTAAGAATGACAACTCATTCAAGTACACATCAAATTTATAACGAAACTGTAATGACCAATGAAAAGTGTCCAACCATTTGGAAGATACCTGACAATGTGTTTAAGCCTTTTACGTATTGTATTACCTTTTAGCACTAGTGGATAACTTAGCAGTGGTTTTGCTAGAGAGTTTGGTGTTTTTCTTCTGCTGGGTGGCGGAAGGTTTTCTTTCTTCTTGTTCCTCAGGCTCTGGCGCGGCTGGGTCCCGCTGGTCCGCATCTGAACTGCCACTGCTGGTGCTGGGGCTCTCATCATCGGACCTCTGCCTATCACTGGACATCTTGGTGAAGTTATTTCTTAGGAAACTTTGAAAGAGAGAAGGGAAAGAAAGGAAATGGTTAGTCTGAAGAAATAACCCAATATCATTTTCTCATTTTAATATCCACCTAAAATTGCATTTTAAAGAAAAAGCTTCAAAAGTGTTCACACTTATCTCATCGTACGGCAAGGTTACAGGGGAGGTGACGTGCCTCACAACGCCAGCGTTTAGGGATTTACCGAACTCAAGTTAGAAAACCCACTCACATTTTTTTCCATCCCTTGGACAATCCATCAATTGTCTACTTTCTCAGAAGGCATGATTTGCCAGGGAACTTAGGCAATGAGCATTAACAACATATGACACGCTGTAAATAACAGATCTCGCTGAAAAATGTTACAAAGTCACTAATAACGTCTAAATATTTACACACTGACATTGGTCAAAGCTACCAAATTCCCTTTCCGAGAGGAAAACATACCCTGTTACTCGCCCATATGCTTATTTAAGGTGGCGACTCCTTCTCTGTGCACGTTAAGCCTTTAAATACAGCACTTAGGAATTTAAAAATCAACTAACAAGCTGCTCCAGCCGTTTCCACGGCCGGCAGCGAAGGTTCATCCGGCCAAGACCGAGCTGCCACCCTGGGAAAAGCAGAATCCAAACTGCACCTTCTGTAAAGCTCCCAATGCCATCAAGGTTCCTCGCTCAATTTTTACATCACGGACCGACATTTTGTCCAAAATAAGGAAAAAAAAATAATCAGAAGAAAAACAAACAAAGCCCCAAGAAGTGCAACAAATTTCCGCGCCCGCGGAGGCGAGCCGCGACCGGCGGCGGCGGCCACGCAGCTCCGCGGCCCTTTGTGGGGAGGGCCGCGCGGGGGCCGCGGGCTGCGCTCGCCGCGCCGGGCGCCAAGTGATGCGAGCAGCCCAGGCGGCCCCGCGGCGGCTCGCGGACACCGGCGGCGCGGGCGCCCGGCGCGAACAAAGCTGCCCGCCCCCGCCCCGTCCCCGCCGCCGCCGCCGCCGCCCCGGCCGCCCCCCACGCGGGCCCCCGGCCCCGCCGCTTACCTCGGCCGCCCGCCCGGCCCGCTCGCGCGCCGCTACGGTGTGGGGGAGGGAGAGAGAAAAACCCTTCCTTGGGAAATGGAGGCAGCTGGGGGAAGGGGAGGGAAAAGAAGCCGAGGAGGCTCTGGCCGGGGAGTGTGGAACATTGAAAGTCGGAGGCTGTGCAGTGCCGGGCTCCGGCCGGAGGGTGGCGCCGCCCAGCGCCTTCGGAAAAAAAGGGGGGGGGGAGCTCGGCTGGGCGAGGGCGCGAGCTCCCGGCGAGGCGGAGGGGACGCGGGAGACCCCCGCGCGCTGTGCCCTCCCGCCGCCGCCGCCCGGCTCGGCTCGGCTCCTCCCGGCCGCGCAGTCAGCAAGTTCCGAGGCGAGCGCGGGGGGAGGGGCGGGCGCGGCGGCGGCGGCGCGCGTGCTCGCTGCTTGCCTGGCGGAGTGGCGCGCGCCGCCGCCGCCCGGCGGGCGCGAGCTCTTCCCGCGCGCTCTCTCCGTGCCTCCTTTCACCCGGGGGGCGCACGCGTCCGCCCGCGCGCGGCCAGGACAAAGAGCGCGGCGGGGACCCGGCGGACTGGCCCCTGCCGCCCTCCGCCGTGGAGCCCGTGCCGGAGAGGGCGGGGGCGCGGGCGCCGTCTCGCGGGGCCGCTGTGCCGCGGGGTGGCTTCCTGCCTGAGCCCGCCTCCCGAGCGAGGCTGCCCATTGGGCTACCCGCCCCGCAGGCTGGGGCCCGAGGGCCCTCGGTGCGAGCAGGCCGAGGTCGACCCCAGCGCCGGCCACATGCCCTCTGCCTGCGCAGGGGTCGTCGTGGACCCCGAGGCCCCACGTCTGGGCAAGGGCCCTGGGCGCGTGGTCGGGAGTCCCCCGCTGTCCTAGAAGCCTGGAGACTGATGGGTGGGTGTCCTTGACGGGGCCAGGCACTCAAAAGGAGGAAAGCTGCCTCTTGCCCTTCGAGTGAGCTAAATTAGGAGAAAATGGGGTTTTGGGCATTGAGAGAGAAAAAAGGGGTTTCGAGACTTAGGAAGTAGCTGCTGCTTTTCCTTGGCTCTGGGCCTCTTGAAGGGGTCAGTTCTTAGGACGCTTCGAAAACTTAAAAAATACAAAAGAATTTTTAAATGTTCCACCCAAGATTTTTTAAAGTGAAGAAAGGGAGTTAGGGGCATTCAAACCTGGCACTTGGCTGCAGGACTATTCTGATGTGCACGCTAGACACCAGTTCTGTAGAGACGCCCCGAGTGGGTCCGAATGTCTACACAGAAAAGCTTCAGACGGGGATAGTGAAGGTTAGTTTTGTTGTCATTCTCTCTGGCAGTCTCCAGGTGGACTCCGCAGTTTTTGCCCCAAGCACATGTAGCCAAACCTACGAAAACTTCCTGTTTGCAGCCCAGACCTTCTCCAACTACTAAGAACTTGCTCCAGTGATGGAGCGCCAGAGGAATTTGTGGATTCCTCTCCCACAAATGTTCAGGGGCATGGGTGCTGGGAGAATGTGGAGTTCACAGAGTGAGAATGGCAGTCGTAACAGATGAACTAGAGTTAAAGGAAAAAAGAAGACAAAAAGTGACTGAGCCAACATTTTTACTTATTTTTTTCTCCAAATAGAAAAGTTTTGGTAAAGGGTTGCTTAGGACTCTGAGGAGTAGGCTAAACTTCTGTAATTTTCCAAAGACAGGGTCATTCATAGAACTTTGAGAGCTATGCTGCTAGGGGCTGAACACAAAAATTCATTCGTTCGGTTCCTGTGTATCTAAAGCCAGGTCTCTGTCCAATGTCAGAAGCTCCTAGTGCAAAAGGGAAACAGATTCATTAAGAGTTTACCAGATTGATAAAGAGGAAGGATACTCCCGTCAGAATGAACTGCCTTTCTCAAAAATGGTGAAGAAAGCATGGCGTGTGTATTGACAAGCATTTTGATTTGGCTGCATCAAAGAGTGCTTGAGGAAAGTGCTTGTTTGTGAAAATACAGACATAAGGTCCCCCTGACTTTTACCGTGTGATGCTACAGCAAAAGCAAGCCAATTTGAAAGCTGGACTTCATTTGCCATGGGAAGCTGTAAAAGGAAAACTATATAAAAGTGAGTTTTTTTAGGAAATGTTCCTCTCACAGAAATAGCCTAAAGGCCCAAAAGCCAACAGCTGATAGGATTTGGGTGGGACCAAGAGATTGGGAGATGAAGATAGTTGTGTTTTGGTAACATCTTCTATAGAAGAAACAATATTGGCCTGAAAAGCAGGGAACTGGATTCTAATGGTACCAAATTTATGTAAACTCAGGCAAGTTACTTGTTCCAACTTAATTTTTCTCATATATTAAAGGAGATTGTAGGAAGGTTCTAAGTCCTTTTGTTCAACAATTTCTGAGTTTGAAGTCATGGAGTTCCATTCAACAATCACTCAACAGAACACTTAGAAACTATCAAATGTAAGGAAATTGGACTGAAATATGGGTACTGGCTCTTACCAAGCTTGGCAGGTAGTGGGACAGCCTGAAATTTAGGCTACAGAATGAGAAGTGCTGCATCAAAGGAATGAACAGAATGAGTGGAACATTATTAATTATCAATTAATGATCAGTCATGGAATTATTAATTCCTGTTGGGATTATGGGGTATAGGTCAAAAAAGTAACAATGAACTGAGCCTGGAGGGATCAGTAGGTGGTAATACAGATAATGCTCTTGGCAGAGTACCTGGGACATAATAATTGTTCAATAAATGTCCTTACTATATTGTTAAAGTCACCATAGGGAGAATGAATGGCTCCCCAAAGTTAGGGAGAGTAGTGGACTGTCCCCCACAATATTAGGTGCCCTGCTGTATTTATTCATCTGACTAAAGGATTTGTTTAAGGGATTCTTTGCAACTCATCACTGTCCTCCAAGTTACAATGATGTCACCACCTTGACCAGAAGCAACCTGTAAGTTACTGTTTTTAACATGAAGTTCTTCACAAGACACCCTGTTTTGTAATTATGTTCTCTCCTGTTTTTGCCATGTTTACCCTTGGAATTAGGGATCATGTCTTATAGGCACTCCCGAGGGCATACAAATTGGCCTAATGCAAATTATTCCATGAAGTATATAATAAAAAATTTTTCCACGTGATCCTTTAAATAGTACCACAAAGCAGACACTAGCTTCCACAAGAATATTGTTCCCTCTTGATCTTCTATTTCTCTCTTGTTAGTATGGGGTCCTGCCAGCTTCTCTCTCACAACACTGAGAAAAACAGAAGAAAGATACTAAATCCAGTTGGAACAGATATTGCCACAATTACCTCCGCTACCCTTTTCCCCACAATGTGACCTGTCATCATAAGGGCAGACAAGTCCCAGAATCCTTTAGACCTCCCTAATTTGGGAGAGGCTTTTTCTTTAGCCTTTCAATGGGTCTCATATGTACATAAGTATATGTGTGTATACGAAGACTGCTACAGGAATGTACCATTCGAGTTGCCTAAGAAGTCTCTGAATTGAGCAATTACATAAGTTATATTGAGACCATAGATTTGTTTTATGGCCAGCAACATGCCTCACATATAATGAATATAGAATAAATATTTATTAATTTGTTGTATTGATTTCAGAGTGCTTTTGTGTGTTTTCTTGCACTCAATAACTTCTCAATAGCCCTTCATTTTAACCCCTTTCTTTTTCTCAAGCTGTTTCAGATGCTACTGAGTACTTGAATCCTTTTGTCTTCTGGCTATAAAATTTTCTCTTTCTACCCATAAAAGCAGGGTTGGTTTACTAGTAAGTCATTTCCTGGCCCAGGCTTAGTTTAAGAAGCCATCCCTGGAGTCCAGTGCACAACTTGACATCTATGTGTTCTTCCATTGTGTTACGTGTGGAAAACCTGCTGTGTGCCAGACCCTGCTTGGCCCTAAAACTGTAAAGGGTATAAGCTTCAGGACTTAGGGCACCAAATTCCATGATCATTTTCTGCTTTGATACCTTTTCTCCTTTGAGATAACTCTGAGGAGGGGTAAATACCAAAAATGGCTCATGTTTTCATTTCATAAAGAGGCCATACACATGAAATGAAAATACAAATGCCTTAATAGGGCAAAAGGTATGAACAGAAAAAAAATTTAAAGACATTTATTTAACCTTATTTTTTTAAAAACTCGACTTTGTAAGTTAACAAAAAAGGGAAAGTTAAAGTGCTATACCTATCCAAACAAAAAACAATTTTAATGATTATAATTATTGCTAATAAATTGGTTAAAAAAAATTTCCCTTCATCCATTTCCATTGGCAGTATAAGTTGGTACCAGCCTTCCTTTTGAAAAGCAATTGGGAAATTTGTGTCAAGAAAGTTAAATGTGTTCATAGTCTTTAACCAAATTTCTCCATTATGGGAAATGTATCTTAAGGAAACATTCAAATGTGGAAAAAGTAACATTAACAAATCAGAAATGTCCTATAGGAAAATGACACACAAACTGATTTACCCGAAAAACATGTGAATATACAAAAAATACAAAAACGTATTATGATAAAATATTAATGAAGGCAAAAGCTGTCTATTTTCTGAAATCAGAGCCTGAGTCAATGCCTAGCAAGGTATCTGGCACAAACTAAGTGCTCAGTAAATATCTCAAATGAATATGCACTGTATCTTTAAAACTAGCAAGACAAAAGCCTCTGAAAGAAGCTACTCTGAAAGGTTACTAATGCTTATATTTCAGAGCAACTACGAATAACCTTTTCATTCTTTCTATATTCAGTATTTTTATAATTTTTTTAATAAGCATTTACTTTTATAAGGAGGAAAAAAGACATGATTAAATGCAGAGGTGTACATTTGGTGGAAATGAACACTATCTTGACAGTTTTTTAAATTATTTTATAAATCAAAAGAAATGAAAACTCAAGCAGATTGAGAATTTTTCAAAATTGTAAGGTTGATATAAGAAAAAATAGACAAGACTACTTTTAAAATCCTTAAAAAGCCATGTGAGGAAACTCTACATTAAATAAAACAATAAGCTGACTGGCTCAATAGACAGATCACTGAAACAGAAGAAACAACTAAAAACTAGATGATCTAATATATAGCAAATGAGACTTCCCAGAAAACCACAGAAAAAAAAAGGATTACTCAATGATCTTGAGGTAACCAGTTACCAATATGGAAGAAGATCACCTAGAAACATGCCTTACATCATAAATCAACATAAATTTCAGATGACTTCAAGAGTTATATTTCCAAAATACAATTCTTTAGAAAAATTAGAATAATTTATATACTTAGTGTAAATAGAGAGGAGTAATGATGTGTTATACTAAAAACCAACAGGGAAAAAAAAAAATCACAGAAAAAAACACATATTTGACCAGGTACAAAAATTGAATTCACAGTATTTTTCTCAACATGCATACATACATACATGCACCAAGTTGGAAAAAACAAGATAGACAAAACAGTTTGTATTATGAAAAAGGATTAATATGTATCACATAAAATTTTTTATACTTACAAAAATATCAAATTATCATAAACAGTTAAAGAATATGATAGGAATTCAAGGTTATTATATTGTATGCTGCCTCAAAAAAATTAGATGTATATTAAAATGAGTTACTACATTCTTGTCCACAAAATTTGCAAATCTAAAAGTTGTATTATGCCAAATACCCAAGAGAATATTATGAAAAGGGCACTTTTCTATATTGCTGGTGGCATTGTAAATTGATATAACCTTTATTTGGAAAGCAATTTGGCAATGTGTTTCAAGGATCATAAAAATGTTCATACCCTTTAACCTAGTAATTCTACTTCTGGGAATCTATCCTAAGGAAATAATCCAAAATATTAAAAAATGCCATATGCCTGACAATGTTTATCCCAGTGTAATTTATACTATACAAAAATGGAAACCACTTACACTGTCCAACATAAAGGCTATGTTCTAGTAAATTGTGGTCCATTCACTCAATACAATATACATGAACATAAAATGATGAGTATCATAACTATTATTTTTCCTATCAATTCAACCTTATGGCTAATCCTTTTCTGTGAGATCAGCTTATGTCCTGCTTGGTTAATAAGACTAACAAAATGTGTTGTACATCATCTTTTTAATTGATATTTTTACTTAACATTAAGTCACTTAAATTTTTCTGAGGTGCTCTGTAGTATCTCATGTGTAAAATCAAGCTAAGTGTATACTTTATGCTTCAGAAAACAAAATTGCATGCACAATATGATTAAAAACTATAAAAGAGATTTAAAGAAATATGCAATCACTTTGGGTTTAAGGCCTGTTTGTTGGTGATTCTGGTCACCTTTTCTATATTGCACAAGTGGTTATCTAATCGGAAGAGATTCAATAAGAAACCATATTCTTTCATTTGAGGTTGCAGACAAAGTAGTTTAATTTGACATGAGAAACAATTTTAGTTGAATGTCTTTATAACTAAAGAAGTAAAACAATATTTAAAAAATGGGGATACTAATCAAAGATGTTCAGAATTAAACTTTAGGTGTTTTCCAAATTCTAGAGGTTTGTCATAATCTATAAAAGATCTCAAAGGTATGAATAGTAAAATGTAGAGTGCATGTGATTTTAACTTCTCTGGATTATAATATCCCAAAATAACTCAATAAAGTAAATATCACAGAGTGATATGATCAAGTTTAAAAAAGTAAGTGATAAATACTTTTCAATAAGAATATATACCCAGTGTGTGGTAGGGGTACATATCATATCCATCTTGGGTTCCTAAAGTAATGACCACTTAGTATCAGCATTTATAATCCAAGAAAAGGATATAGAAGTACTAGACTTTTCTAACCAAGGAATCGAATCTTAGAGACACTATATGACCCCCCTAAAGTCTTAAAGGTAACTCTTCGTGAAACTGGAGACAGAACTTTGTAATTCTATCCCCATTCACTATGCTGTTGTATCCACCAGGCATACAGTTCAGAATCCCAAGTCATCAGCTCCTGTAAAGATGTCAAAAGGATGTCACAAGAGAGTTCTTTTAAGTGTAACAGTCTTCTCACCCTTTTTCATAAGCATGAAAAAGATCTGCTCTGATATATTGATATGAATTTGGTAATCCTGTTACAATGACTCATAATACCCTATATATATTATGTAATACTTATCACAGTTTGTAAGTAAATATTTATTTGTGGGATTATTTCTTTAGTGTTTTCCTCTCCCCAGTAAAATGAGGGTAGGGACCATATCTGGTTTTTCCATCTAATATCAAAATCAATTGAAGGGAATGTTACAGAATAACAAAAAAAAAAAACCATGATCTTTTTCACTGCCTAATATATTTATGGACCTGATTTTCATGAAAAGTAGCACAAGCCAAAAATAAAGAGTCCAGAAGTATTTAGAGAAATTAAAGGACAATAGGCTCAGATATTCAACTAAATTAAGAGTGTTTGGTATGTGACTTTAACCTCTGAAATACATGTCTGGAGAACAATGATCACATTATCTCACCAAACTTCTTACAGACTGAATGTGTTGGCTTATGTTCTTTTCTAAAAAATCACAAGGCAGCAAAATTTTTCTAACCTGCTTTATAAAACGTCTACATAAAAGAGATCAAGTTATGTGTTCTATAAAGCTAAATGCTAACAAGATTAAAATCAATCAGCCTCTATCAATCTCAGACTCATTGGCAGAGCTATTTAAAAGGATTGATGGAAAAATAAAACTGCTACATATTTGGTCCAACTTTCCTAGCTCTTCATCAGAACATCATGACCACTGACCCAGAACCTGGCATCTGGGTTCTAGTTCTGGTTACCTTGCTTCAGCTCTCTAGATGCCAGTTTCCTCAGCAGCAAAATGAAAGAGTCTGGAGGTTTTGTCCGATTCTGGAATCACTGTGATTTATGCTATTGTATAAGTAAGTGCTGTCGAACAAATTGAATTAACTAACATGGCTAGTAGTGCTTTTTTAAACACTCACAGTGCTTCATGACAAGACTTATGCCAGCAATGATTTAAGGCCATATGTATTCACATGAGTTGATTAACTGTTAAAATTCAATTTGGCTTTTAAAAATGTGAATGCCTTTTGTATACAAAAGCTACCATAACTGGCCATCCCACTCCATTTCACCCAAACCCACCCCCAGTTATTTTGACTATATGAATGTATATGATCCAAACTAGCTATCAATTTACATAGGAAAAAATATACCAGTAATTCTAGCTGCTTGAAATTTTGTAAAGAAAGTAATCAATGTTATTTTTAATCAAGTTGTTTACATCAGGTGAGATTTCCACTTCCTGGTCAGATTAATGCTAAACAATTTTTTCTTATCTCTAGAAAAATTTCTTTTAAAAAAAAGCCCGTAACTTACCTGGGGCCATTTTTGCCATTCGTACAGAAACACCCCACAAAATTGAACTTAGGAAATGCAATTATTTGCATATCTAAGACTTTACTCATTTAACAAACCTAGCAAATGCCTTTTAAAGGACAAACTACAGTGCTAGAAGATATGTGCCAAACAAGGTATGATACCATCTCTGCTCTAACAGGTTTATAACCTAGCAGGATAGTTTAAGACAGAGAGCTTCAAGGTCTGAGAACAAGAATTTTCTGCCAAAAAAACAATGGCAGAATTTCATTCATTCACTTTTCATGGAATAAGCAGTCCCTTACAATTCTGCTTTTACTGTCTTCAGATACATTAGAGCAAAAGCCAGAGAATGTAAAGGAGGAGTTTATATACTTACTCAACTAACACACACATGGAATACCTATTCAACAAATGAAAAACTATTTTTGAATGTAGATGGCCTGTCTTTCAAACCATCCATGTGCACGTGCATGTGTGAGCGTGCACACACACACACACACACACACACAGGGAGGCTCTGAAGAAGTAGGCACTGGTTGAGTAGATGGAAAACAAGTTCTATCTTAGGATAATTATATGGTTAAAAAAGTAGCAGTTGAATTTTTCTTTTGCATTGTAGCAAGTTATCCTTTCTTTTTAAGGAGAATACACTTCAGAGTTCAACCTTCCAGGGAGGATATTTCAGATATTGGCCTCTTTCATTCATTGCTTGCCATCACAACTGTATCCCCAGTGCCTAGCACTCTGTTAGAGCTCAATAAATATTGTTGAATAATAGCAAACACTTCTGTAACACTGTCTTTTATGTTGTATTTGATACACATGGAGTCATTTAATGCTCTCAGTAGCCCCAGTGTGGCAGGTACTGTTACCATATATTAATGTTACAGATGAGGAAACTGAAGCACAGAAAGATTAAAGCAACTTGCCCAAGGTCACATGGCTAGTAAATGATGGATTCTGGGAGGAACCTCATGCTCTTGACTGCTGTGCAATGCCACTTCTAAATAACAAGTGGCATTCTAAGTGAAGGGTGGTAGAGAGGAGAAGGAACTATAGCATCACTGGTCCTGTAGTCAGGAGGGAAAGCATTGGGATATCTGGTACAGGCTGAAGATGTGGATAGCCAGTGAAGAATGGGGAAGTCCTGTGGTTTTAAGAACCCCAAGAGGGTTGCTTTGGACAATCTCTGGATAGTGGGGTTGACAGAGACTGTCCAGTGAGGAGACATGTAAGAAAGCTCCTGTAAAAATCCCAAATGATTCATGGTCTTTCTGGGCAATATTTTCTTCTGCCAGTGTCTCTCGAGGTCATTCTCCTTTATGCCATTCTCTTCCTTTGTCCCTTTTCGCTACTGTCCCTTTTCTCTACTATCCCTTTTAGTCTATTATAATGTTGACCTAAATTTTAATTATTGTATTTATTAAGTCAACTGTATATATCATTGCACTCTCTTTCTGCACTTGCACTAAAAGAAAATAACTGAAGTTTTTTCAAAAATTCTCATTAGTAGTGTGGTACATACAGGTCATTGACTTTTAATAGAAAAGTCTCTCAAAGTGGATTAACCTTTAAAAAGTAAGATTTATGAAAATAAATCTTGGTACTCCATCACTTCAATATTAGAAGAGATGGCCAGATCTTAAATACAAAGCATTTCATGTTGAAATTTAACATCTTCGTTAAAAATTTTAAGAATATATCCTAATTTAATTTAAGAACATTTTAACACTGATTCGATTCTTCTTATAATAGGAACAATAGTTCATTTTTGCCTAATGTTAGCTAAAGAATAGTTTGTAGAACACTGAAATTTCTGGTTTTCTGAAAAGAACACTAAAACATTGATAGGTTATATTTGTGCATTTAACTATGTGCATATATAAAAATAATAGTAAGACTTTTTTGGAGTTGTCTAAAGAAAATTCTCAACATTACTAGGAAATTTTTGCTTAGTCTGATACAGTGCATGGATTAATGACTTAATCTGAGTATACTTAGTCTAATTAGTAAAACAGTGCAAATACATATATACATATATACATGTGTGTGCACAGATAATCAGTTTGCTACAAGAACAAGCACTCGATGTTAAAGACTGAGATAAAGATTTCTCAGCATTCAACCATGTAACTTGATAAACTACATAATTTAGATGCTGCAAATGAAGAATAAGTAACAACTGACATCAGGGATTGACATCAAGAGTAGAGGCTCTATATTGCCTAAGCTAAGTGGCTACACATTGTTTTAGTGTGGTATGTGCAATGTAAGATCCAAACAAAAGGGATCCTATTTTAAAGAGATTGATTTGGGGTGAGGGAAGGTGATGTGATATTCATCTCTGTATAGCTTCTTAAAACTGATTTACTGCAGTGGCTTGTGGAAGTAACAGATGTTTATTTGAATGAATATTCATTTGCTGACATCAAGTCCCAGTAGATGACACTTTCCTCTTAAGAGGTCATATTTTCCTCTTACAGAGTGTTTGCTATTGCGGTTGCCAATTGTCTGTTTAGTAGATATAACACTAAGGAGCTATGTAAAGTGGAGTATTGATGTATGATGATGTAGAGTCTGAACCAGAGGTAAATATGCTAATTAGAAACAGCAATAATGCCAGATACAAACATCATAGTGACTTACTTCATCCTTCTTGACAGCATCACGATAGCATCTAATCAACCAATCATGAATTTTCTTTTAAATTACCTTATTAGTTCACTGCTTGAGCTGTAAAAACATTTATTTAAGAAAGAACATTACCAAGAAGTGAGGTGACTTTAAATCACCATAGAAACCAAACAAAGAACTTTATTGTGAAGAAAGTTTTAAAAAATTATAAAATTCTGTATGAATAGAAATGATTATTATTTGGGGCCTAGCTGCATCTCTGCCACTTGCTATACAAAGTTTTTACTTTCTTCTATGTGTGTTTTTAGAGAAAACAGCAATATCAAAAGTACAGATAGCCTTTTACAATTGTTTGTTTCATAAATTCATGCACTGAGGCCAGTTTATCATACCTAAAGTTACTTTGGCTCTACAGGAGATTATTTTGGCAGAAGTTTTATTAGTGTGTCAAATTGTCTTTTAAGAAACTTGACCAGGATTACTGCCCAAGATGGTAAGTTATAAATTTTAAATCTTATTACTATACACTCCCACCCCCTTCCCCCAAGACAGTAGTACTATTGAATTTTCTGGTGCTATGATACAAATGCAAATTTGTTACAGCATTCCAGAAACAAACAAGATAATTTTAGAAGCAGAGTTACCACAAGATAATGATCTGGTTATATTTCTTAGTCCATGAAATGCCTTATGTATTTAGCAACATAACTAAATCTCCATTATCAATGGTGTTAGGAACAGATATAATATATACATCAAAATCTCTAGCTAATTCAAAACTATCACTGTTAAGCCATTAGAAGCAGCCTTCTTTCTCAAACTCACAGATGTATCTTATATTACCTAACCCTTCATATCAGTGATTCAGGACTTGGGCTGTACATTAGAATCATCTTGTGATGATCGGGGAGATAGTAAAAATCCCGATGCTCAGGCCGCACTACTGATCAATGAAGTCAGAAGTTCTGAGGGTGAGACCCAGACATTAGTTTTTTTACAGCTCCCCCAGGTGATTCCAATATAGAATCAAAGTCAAGAACTACTTAGTAGTATAGATGCTGAGAATCAGTGGAGAAAAAATAAGAAAAGCATGTGTATTTACCAAATAAAAGTAAATTCAGTGATTGTTCAAATTACTGTAGACCAATGAGATGTAGAAGAAGATTATTAGATTATTATTTTCTGATCTCTTAAAAAATCATAACTTCAGTTCTATTATATGAGAGGGTAAATTTTCAGATTATAAAAGTGTTTGCTATCAAGACTGAAATATGCCATTGATATAAGTTGCCCCATATTTCAATGTATTGTTTTTAGTGTGAAGTTCTTTTTCAAAGAGGTAGTTTTGAACAAATTAGCAAAAATATTTTTTAATTCAAAAACTGTATAATATACATATTGTATAGTCATGATGCAGAATGAATAATTTTCAGATAGTAGTTGAAGGTAGCAGGTATGTCCTGGAAACTGGATTTTAGTTGTTATTTCTTGAAGTTTGTTCGTTTTTATAAGGTGTGTTTTCCTGAGGTAACTTATAAGCATTATCCAGTAAAGAAAATTATAGTAGAAGCAGAAAAATTCCCCTTAACTTTAATGTAATTTCAGCAAGTTGGAAGCAATGATTATTTGCTGATATAATCAATATAATTAATATATAAGGCAATATAGTACAGTGGTTAGATTAAAACAAATCAGGGTTCAAAACCTAGCTCTACCCTTCTGAGCCATGTTTGCTGGAATATATCATTTACCTAGTCCAAGATTCACTTGTTTTCATCATAAAAGGGGCATATTTATATCATCTGTACAAGGTTGTTAGTTGTAAAGATTAAATGGGGAAATGCGGACAGATCCCTTAGCATAGTGCCTAGCTCATAGTGAGCCTAAAGTAAATGGTAGTTATTTTTTAATTATTCTAGCAGGTTTTTTGAGCTTATTTTTTCCCTGAGTAATGGTATTTTTCATAACTGCCGACCACAGACTTGACACTGATAGGGGGTTATAGGAAATATTTATTTATTCTTAAACTTAGGCCTAGATTGGCAAATAGAGTGTGAGTTGCCATATGAGCATAATCCTCCATGCTCACTCACTAACTGAGGTACCCTGCTCTGGGAACCGATGGGAAACACAATTTGTGTCTCAGCAAAGCTGAAATCATCTCCCATCATGGACCATGTCAGTTACTACTGAAGAATGGCAATCAAAAATGTTAAATCATAATATTCTAAGGATATTTTATTGATTCTAACATGCACATTTAACATCTCTGAAATCAAAATGTACCATCCAATTGATGATGTCTTTAATCACTCTCAGCCGGGAAGCACTTTGACGTAGTTGGCATTGCCTGTGACTACATGAACTTGACCATAGCTTTTCATATTGTTGTGATGCATTATAAAAATCTTAAGACAAATTATGAAAATTCTTTCAGTAACTATAAAATAAAAATTCTAAGTGATAAAAAGTGCCACAGTTTAATTAGCAGTGATTTTTCTTCCTTAATATGGTGATGTTTCTTCCTTAATGGCATGTAAAAAAACACATCTTAGAATCTAATCCTTAATTTAATACAGTATTTTGTACAACAGTTGCAGTGGTTTTTGCAAAGCAATTTGACAATATGTTTCAAAAGCCTCTACCATGTGCACACATTCACTAATTTCATTGCTCATAATTCATCCTAAGGAAATCAAAATTAAATAACATTAATATTTCTGTTTCAGTTAATTGTGTAAGCTAAGTTTATTAGTGTGGTAGGGAGAATAATATTCTCCTCACCACCAACAAAAAAATAGATGTCACATCCTATTTCTGGAACCTATGACTATGTAAGGTTACAGAGCAAGGAGAAATTAAGGTTGCAGATAAATTAAGGTACATAATGTCCTTAAACAGGGACATTATCCTGGATTATTTAGGTGGGTCCAATCTAATCACAAGGATAGTTAAAAGTGGAAGCAAGGCAGAAGAAAAGAAAGAAGGAGATGTAATAAAGGAAGAGAGGTGTGAGGAGGACTGAATCTGCTCTTGGTGACTGTCCAGCCAATGGGTTTCAGCCCCAGGCAAGTTCACTATGGATTCAATGTGACCAAAGAAATTGACAGCAAAACGTTCTTTGGGGTCAAAGGGTTTATTATCTGGCTTATTCTCCCAGTGGTTGGTCAAGCACTAGCATCTCTGCCTTCACCCAGAGCACTGGGCTGAGCTATCTATATAGTGCAATATAGCTTATTGCCTAAAGGTGTGAAAGTGGTAGCCTAGCAACAGGCCAGTTACCTCATCAGGCGGTTTAAGTTCAGTGAGGATCATGGCCATAGGAACCCCAACTACCCCACACTCCACCCCTCCAGGATTCTTGCCTTACAATCTACAGGCTTTCAACCTTTCACAATGGTCCCTGTGTGAGAAAGCTGGGGCACTGTAACCAGATTCCACAACAGCAACAGAGGATAACAACAACAATTAAGATACAACAAGATTTTGATACAGGTAAGAAAAATTATAACCCTCAAGACAGAGGAGGTTCCTAATAACAAAAATTATAATAATCCTCAAGCCAGAGGAAGTTCCCAATCCACAAGACCTTAGGGGCGAAAAGACACATGTTTTACTGACACCAACATAGGCAAATCTTGTCCATCAGGTAGGATGCATGCAAGAGAGTAGTTCTGTAATAGGGCTGTAGCAGAAAGGGGGTCCCTTCCCGGTCTAGTATACCATAATTTCACTCCTTTCCCCGTGGGGGTTACTGAAGGGTCTATATATAGTGCTACTGGAGGTGCATGCACTGGCCATAATGATAAAACAAAACTCCCTGGTAAGATGCTCCTACCTTCTGGCCATTCAACATATACTACTGTGACCTTTGGTGGCCACTCTGCTGTTATTCCAGAAATACACAGGAGGCCAGCTTCCAGGCCTTGTCCCCAAGGTGCCAGAAGAGCCAGCCATCGTTGGTCCATGTGTCAAAAGGTCCAAGGCCATGTCCACTCAATGGATTCTCCGGGTTTCAGTGCAGTTGGTGCTGGCAGCAAGATATTATTCTGGTGGCCAAACCTTGGCTTCAGTGATTCTTCATTGGTTTGTACTTGCGGTTGTATAGGGGAGGCAGCCATATGTGTTAACATGTCTACGGGGCTCAGGGCTCCCTTTCAGGGTCTCTTGTTCAAATGCCGTAGCACGGTCCATGAGTGGACTGACCATCACCGCAGACTATTGGTATCTGACTTTAGTCCAGATTTTAACAAGCCATTGTGCCTCTCTATCATGCCTGCTGTGGTAAGATTGTATGACACATGAAATTTCCATTTAATTCCCAGTTGTCGCACCCATTCCTGCAGTGTATGTCCAGTAAAATGGGTACCCTGATCACTCTCAATTACCATTATCTGTGGTCAGCCATAGGCAGCAAACAGACGCTCCAGGCCTCTTTTGGTCATCTGCTGGTCTGCACAACAGGTAGGAAAAGCAACCAGAAGTCCAGTAGCTGGGTCCACACAAGTCATCGCATACGGATATCCTTCTGACACAGGTAGAGGCCCAATATAGTCTATTTGCCACCTGATGAGGGGTAGAGGCCCCTTAGCTATTGTCACATGTTGCTGCGGAACTCGGTGTAAGTCCCTTTTGGAGCACACGACACACTCCTGCCAGGCTCTACTAACTTCTTCAAAGGTCAAAGCCAAGCCCCACTGATGGGCTACAGCCCACATTGTCTTTTGCCCCACATGCAACAAACGCTGATGTAACCATTGGGCTATATCAGAGGCAGGCTTTCCTTCTAACCAACGTATCTGGGTCAATTTATCTGCTTCATCATTTCCTGGGGATGCCAGTGGCAAATGACCTGTCACATGGTGTATTGTAATCATTTTTGTCTGACCACAGGCCCATAAGTCTTGCCACAGTTCTTGCGCCCAAAGGGGTCAGTGACCAACCAGCCAGTTGGCATGGTACCAGGTTGGTAGCCACAGGGTCAGGCTCCGATAGCCTAGCTGTCAGTGCAGACAACTATAGGGGAGGGCTCCTGGCTGATCACAAGCCACACAGCCCACAACTCTGCCCATTGGCTGCTCTTTCCCTCACCATCTTCCATCCATACTGTCTCAGACTTAGGACGGAAAGCTATGGCCCTCCATTTTGGGGGCTACCCATGGCTGGAGCTATCTGTGTACCATGCATCTTTGGGTATAGGGGCTCTTCCTTCCCGATAGGGACTCTCTGCTACTAATGGTTCAAAAGCAAGTTCTTCCTGCTTTTCACTAGTATATGTCATCGGCCTCAGTAAGCGTTGGACTTCTTCACTCAAGGGGCTACCAGAGAGGGCACTATGCTGCTGTAGGTAAGCACCCCACTTGACTAGTGTGGGCCTTTGTGCCACACCACTCCTTGGCTTTTGGGTCCAGGCTTGTACCCATCCTGAGATGGGACAGGTGGTTATTAACTTTATTAGGGCCATTCCAGTGATGGGTTCTGTAGCCAGCAAGGTGTGATACATGGCAGCCAGTTGTTTTTCTATCAAAGTCTATTGTACCTCTGCCCCTTTCCAGAGTTATGACCAGAATTCAATAGGTTGATGAGTTCGTTCAAGCCGCAGCCAGAGACCCCAGCCATAACCGTCTTCAGTGACATGAACGTCCAGCTCACAAGACCTTGATGGGTCTGTCACACTCAGGGCCTGCACGGCCTTGACTGCCCGTTTTGCTGTAGTAAAGGCAGATGCACATGTCTCATCCCAGTCCCACCTGATGGCCTTTCCTACCCAGGGCTTCAGAATTTGTGCCAAGTGCGGGATAAAATCTCCATTAGCCTAGAAGACCCAGAAACTCCTGTAGCAATGCTACAGTTGTAGGGGTAGTAAAGGCCTGGACTTTATCTATAACTGTTTCTGTTATAACTTTGGTCTTACCAACCAGATGACCCCCAAGAATTTGACAGACAAACCAGATCCCTGAACCTTGGTACTGTTCACAGCCCATCCTCTCTCCTATAGATGTTCAGGCAGTCTAGGTGCTACACCTTCTAGATCTGAAAGAATCGGACGTGAGCATGACATCATCAATATAATGGTACAGCCACACCATTGGTGGTTTCTCCCATGCAGCCAAGTCCTGGGCTACAAGTCCATTTCAGATGGTGGGGCTGTGGAGGTATCCCTGTGGGAGGACAGTGAAAGTCCATTGCTGTCCTTCCCACATGAAGGCAAACTGTTCCTGACTTTCCTGCTCAATGTCAATGGAAAAGAGGGCATTAGCAAAATCTACCACATAATGGTATGTTCCTAGTTCATGGCTAAGGATATCCATCAGGCCTGGAATAGAGGGGACAGCAGCATGCATGGGGGTATGACTTTATTCAATTCTCTGTAATCCACAATCATATGCCAGGAGCCATCTGACTTTTTTACTGGCCACACTGGGGAATTGAAAGGACTATGTGTGGGCTTTATAATACCCACCTTTTCCATCTCCTGGAGAGTTTCTCCAATCTCTTTATGCCCTCCAGGCAGTTTGTATTGTTTGGTGTTAGTCACCTGCTGAGGCACAGGCAAAGCTATGGGCAGGTGCCTAGCATGTCCCCTCAGAACTGCCTTCACCACACGTACTCTCAGTCTGAACTCACCTGCAGTGGTCTGCAACCATAGACCCTGCAGGATATCAATCACCAAAATATACTCAGATATATACACAGTATAGCCTTTTGGGTGTAGATGCCCTATTCCCAAAGGGATTTCAGCTTGTTTCACTCTGATAGCCTTACCCCCATATCCATCTATGAGAGTGGGGTCCCAGGGAACTGCTCAGGGTTACCATGAATCAGTGAACAATCAGCCCCAGTGTCCACCAGAGCCAGGACACATTGTATGTTCACTGGGGACAAATGGATAGCTATTTCAACATATGGCCTCCGGTCCACCCCTGGTCCCTCAGGGCAGATGCCTTGACCTTCCCCTCAGTCAAACCATGTTCCCCAATCATCTTCCTGTGTGGGCTTGAGTGAGGTTGGCTCACTCTCCAGCAGGAAGTCTTGCAAACACACAGTCTGGACTTGTGGCTCTGTCTCTGACCTCTGCCTTTTTGGTCTTAACAGCTGGAATTGCTGCTCTGGTTTCAGCTGTCGCCATAGCTCTAGTAAGATCCTAGTTGACTTCCCATCTAATTTCCTTCCATTCTCTCCTGCCCGTATTAAATCAACCCACATCTGGGTCCTCGTAACCTTCATGGGGCCCTGTAAATTCTTCTTGTGGGTACAGGTCTTATTTCTTTCCGAGTTCTCATTGCTTCAGCATTTCCTAAGTCTGCTACTGTACATGTCACCTTGCTTATGGGATGCCCTAAGTGAGGGGAAAGAATGGCCACTAGAGACCCAAAGAGGGATGTGGGAGCCGTTTGAAGCACAATATTTCTCATCCCAGTAGTGAAAATCTCTTCATCTGGGCCATAATTCTCTGGACTATAGATGGTATTTCTCATGCCTAGCTCTCATAACACCTGTTGGAGTTCAGCATACGTCTGCCATCTAACAGGAAAGGATGGTAGATCACCCAGATTGGGCCACACAGCACGAAGTGCAGCCATGAGCCAATCGAGGAGGGAGTGGCACCCTGGGGTCTGATATGCATTTTGTAATCGCTGCCTCAAGGCAGGCTGCACTGTCAGGGAAGACAGCTTTCCCATCTCTGACCCCAACAGAACAATTATATCCCTCCACATCCCAAAGACACATGAGCCAAGCTGATACTGACTCCGAGGGCTTCTGCCTAAACCGGGAGCCCAAATCCACCAGCTCAGCCTGAGTACAGGGGCGGACCACAGAGGGCTCCACGACCTGGGGAGGGGGCTGCTCCTCTCCTTGGGGAACCTTCAGCTGCTGGGCCTTTATTTTCTTTACCACCACTGGGCGTGCTTTCAATGCAGGAGGGGTCAGTGCCTCCGGCACCAACCCTTCATCCTTCCCCAGCTCCTCTGTATCTAGGGCTGATGGCACCTTTCTCTCCCTATCCCCCGAGTGCCTCCTCTGCTACAACCTTTACCTTTTCTACTGTGCCTTACAGCAATGCTAGCTCAGTCTTCAGTAGCTCTCTTGCCTTCACCTCAATGCTTCACAGCTGGTGTTCTCATTCCACCTCCCCCGGTGCTTCCCTCAGGAGTTTGTCCTTTTCCTTGATGGCCTCTTCCTCCTTCAGAGCACCTGGCAACACTGCCGTCTTGTTCTGTAACAACTCTTTTACCTCTTCAATGGCACCTTGCTGCCGACATTCTCGTGCTGCCTCCTCTCGCATCAATGCCATTTCCTTCTTCAGGGAATCCACAGAAGTTTGCAGTTCACATTCTTGTGCCGCTATTTCTTGGGTCTTTTTCAGGAGCATGTCCTTCTCTTCTGTAGACTTTTTAACACTGTGAGAAGCAGCCAACCCACAGCCCCTGCTGCCTCACGGGCACTCTGCTTCTCAAAAGACCTACTTACTATACCAAGGGCCACCCCTACTGCCTCAGGTGTCACCTCCACTTGCCTCCAGTCCTGGGGTGGGGCCCTGTCCTCTAGGAGGCAAGCCACCTCAGACCACATACCCATTGGGGGACAATCCACTGTCTCCCCATTCACAGGGGAAGCCCGCTGAAGCACCCCTCCCATAAGGGCAGCCTGTCTTTCCTTGGTCAATAATGAACCCTGCTGACTTTGCCAACATTCTTGCCAATGGATTTCAGCCCCGGGCAAGTTCACTATGGATTCAATGTGACTAAAGAAATTGACAGCAAAACCTTCTTTGGGGTGAAAGGGGTTATTACCATGCTTGTTCTCCTGGTGGTAGGTCAACCACTAGCATCTCTGCCTCCGCCCAGAGCACTGGGCCAAGCTCTCTATATAGCACAATAATAGCTTATTGCCTAAAGGTGTGGAAGTGGTAGCCTAGCAACAGGCCAGTTACATCATCAGGTGGTTTAAGTTCAGTGAGGATCCTGGCCATAGGAACCCCAACTTCCCCACAGTGACTTTGAAGATGGAGGAAATAGCTACAAATCAAGGAATGCAGGAGGTCTCAAGAAGCACAGCAAAGGAAAAGGCAAAGAGATGCTTTCTCCCCTAAATCTTGCACAGAATGCAGCCCTGCTACTGCCTTGATGGTAGCCCAGTGAAACCCAGGTCAGACTTCTAACCTCCAGAATAGCAAGATAATAAACATTTATTGTAAGCCAGTAAGTTTGTTGTAATTTGCTATGTCAGCAATACGTAACATACAGTTGCTAAGGTAGAAAATTTCTTATGATTGATATCTGCACTAAGTAAATGGTTATTAGACTTGTGAATTTAATAGACCAGTAAAAGTTCCAAAGAATGTTAGGACCAATTGATAGCTTTTAATTTTGATGCCTTATTCTAAACTCACCACTTAATATTATAACATAACATCAGCACATTGTAAGAGTTTTACATATTCCTTTACAAAGGAACAATAATATAAATATAGTATATAAGAGAAAATATTTAAATTTAATTTAGAAAAAACTCATTACATTGTCTTTCTTTTTCTCACTTCATCCAAGGACCAATAAAAATATCCATACCAGCTCTATTCTATGATCAAGCATTTGGGAGTCTCTCTGTTTAGCTGCATTGTGTTGATTTTCAGGGTGTGGATTTTAGAGTCCCCTAAAAAGGGAGAGATCAACACGACAACAAAAATCCTTAAATTATAAATCTTAGTTCAGAATTCTCAGAAGTTTTGGAGCTACAACAACTTATGATTACTTTTGCTGCTTTTTTTTTTTAATTCCCTCTCAATCTTTTTTGCCATATCTCCAGACATGTAATACAAGTTTCCTATGGCTGTTATAACAAATTACCACAAACTTGGTGTCTTAAAACAATAAACACTTATTCTCTTAGAGCTCTGAAGGTCAGAAGTCTAAATTCTGTTACACTGGCCTGAATTCAAGGTGCTGGCAGGGTGGTGCTCCCTCCAGAGACACTAGGGAAGGGAAACTGTTTCCTTGCCTTTTCCAGCTTGTAGAGCTATACTCCTTGGCTAACAGCTCTTTCCTCCTTCCTAAAAGCCAGCAGCATTGCATTTCCAAACCTCTCTCTCTCTGCTGAGGTGGTCACCTTTTCTATTCTGTATCAAATCTCCCTTTGTTTCCCTCTTAAAAGGATATTTGTGATTGCATTTATCATCCACCCAGATACACAGAATAATCCTCCTATCTCAAGATACTTAATTTAATCATACCCTCAAAGTCTCTTTTGCCATACAAGTATCATTCCCAGGTTCCAGAGATTAGAACTTGTTACATTTTGGGGTCATTATTCAACCTGTCACATATGCCGAATTTATAGACATGTTGCCTAGCTGTTAATATTTATTTTAATCTTAGTAGGAAAAGTTTCTTTGTAAGAATCTATTAAGTTACCCATTAAACTTGTGACATATTCTAGGATGATTACATTCTTGAAAGCCATGCCTATGTGTCTACCAAAGAAAAGCAGTCATAACATAATTAAGCAATATGATTAATATAATAAGCTATTTCTTGTATACAACTCCTCGACAGAAAGCCCTCTGCTAGGTAGAAGAGTATAAACTACTTGTGAATATTCCACAGTAATTCTGGAACATTCTCTGGAAATCCTGGTGCAAAAATGGCAGTCTGCTAGTACAGAGCAGCACCTACTGAGCATCTCTCAACAGACGCTCAGGCACCCCTCTTTCTATCAATGTATTGCTGAGATCGGCAGGTGTGGAGGCGTATAAAAATGTAATTTAAGAGAGCTCTGAGAGCCTTTTCTTCCCTTCTATTGAATCACTGTTAGACAACTGGAGGATCAGTTGTACTGTCAGGAAAAATAACAGAATAAAACAAGCTAGCAAACCCAATCCTAGGCCTGACATCAGCTGTCCTGTTCTGACAATTGCTGCAAAGTTTCAGTAAACAGTATCCGAGTGACTCTGACTCACCCAATGTCCATCTAACTGCCAAGGAAGAACTTGGGTATAGGAAAGAGTTGTCTCTGAAGGAGTCAGTTCCTAATGGATAAGACAAACATCTTCTTATTTGCCTGGAAAAGGAGACACACGCTGAATCAGGGCTTTAGATTCAGTTCCAGGCATTATAGGACTTTAAGGTACTGTGATGGGGGCTGTGAGGGTAGATGGAGTAAACAGAACAAATCCAGCTTTCTGGGTCATCCATCCCAAGTTTACCCAAAGCAATCTCATTTTTTCTGCTTTATTTATTGGAGTTCTGTGTGAGTTTTTGTTTTTAAGAATATTTCAACTATTTTTTTTTAAAAAGCAATTCTAAAGGAATATCATTTTAGTCCATTTGGACCGGTATAACAAAAATATAGCCTATATGGCTGATAACAGAAATCTATTTGTCACAGCTCTGGAGACTGGGGAATCCAAGATCAAGGTGTTAGCAGATTTGCTTTTTAATGAGAGCCAGCTTCCTGGTTCTTAGATGGACATGTACTGTGTCTTCACTGGTGGAAGAGCCAAGGAGTCCTCTTGAGGTCTCTTTCATAAGGGCACTGATCCTATTCATGAGACCTCCACCCCATGACCTAATCGCCTCTCAAAGGCCCCACCTCCTAATAACATATGAATTATAAAATATAAGAATAACCCAATTAGAAATGGGCAAAGGATGTAAACAGATATGTCACAAAAGAAGACATACAAATGTCCAACACGTGCATGAAAAGATGCTCCACATTGCTAATCATCAGGGAAATGCAAATCAAAATCACAATGAGATATCACCTCACATCTATTGGAATGGATATTATCAAAAAGGCAAAAGATAAGTGTTGGTGAAGTTGTGGAGAAAAGAGAACATCTGCACACTACTGGTGGGAATGTAAGTTGGTACAGCCATTATGGAAAACAACATGGAAGTTCTTCAAAAAATTAAAAATATAACTACCATATAGTCCAATAATTCTCCTGCTGGGTATATATTCAGAGGAAATGAAATCAGTATTGATATCTTTATGCTAATTGAAGTAAGCCAGACACATAAAGACAAATATTGTATGATTTCAGTTCTTTGCAGAATCTAAAATAGAGTCATAAAAAGTGAGAATAGAATGGTGGTTATAGGGATTGGGGGGAGGGGGGAAATGGGAAGTTCTTGGTTAAAGGGTACAAAGTCTCAATTATGCAACATGAATAACTTTAGAGATCTAAAGTACAGCATAGTAAGTATGTTAATAACATTGTACATTTGAAATTTGCAAAGAAGGTAAATTGTAAATGTTCTCACCAAGGAAAAAGAAAGAAGGGAGGAGGGAAGGAGGGAGGGAGGGAGGAAGAGGTAACTGAGTGAGGTGATGGACATGTTAATTAGCTTGTTTGTGGTGATCATTTCACAATATTTACATATATGCAAATATGTTACACATTTTAAAAATATACGATTTCTATTTGTCAATTATACCTTAATAAAGCTGAAAAAATATATATGAAAGAGCAAAGGGCTGGAAGTAGCCATAACAGTTTTGAAGATGAAGCTGTGCTCTACCAAATAACAAAACTAGAAGCTACATTAAGGAAACAGGTGTCAGGACAGGGTTAGACAAATGGGCCAGTTGGATATAAATGACGTAAAGTATGAACAAGCCAGCAGTTCACATCAGTGGAATGACGAGAGACTTCAATAAATAGATCCAGATCCCAATCAATAAATTGGCCTAGACCCTAAAGACAACAGCCAAATAGACTCCTGTATTGCACAGTAGAATTTCCCCACTTTGGTATTTCATGTGGAAAAAATTGGATCCCCCCCTCATCTTATGCACAAAATTAAGTTTTGGAGGGATTGAAGACCTATGTGTAAAATTTTTGAAGAATATAAACTCAGAGTTAAAATAAAAAAACTTATTTTAACAAAATTGAAGCAGTAACAACCATTTAGAAGATATTTGCAATATTAAAATTAACAAATAATTAATATCTATACCATTGAGAACTCATTAAAGTCTACAAGAAAATGAAAAATGACTGCATGGAAAAATAGGAAAAGTGATAAGCAGGAATTCACAAAAGAGGAAACACAACTGATTAATAAGTGAGAAGTCTGCAATGTCACTACATTACATAGCTAGAAAATGGAACTGTTAATTCTAAAGCCGGTGCTTGTATGATTAACAAAACAAACTGTATAGAAAGACACTTCACACACCATTAGAAAATTGTCTGAAAAGTACAATCTTTCCTACTTGGCCTATTTCACAGAGTAAATCAGAAAAGAATGAGATAACAGATGTGAAAACATTTTAAAGACTTTATAGTGCTATACAAATCACTTACTACAATCTACATTATAACTGAAATGAAATTCATGCTGGGTTCCAGTCTTAAGGGAGTGTATCTTGTAGTAAATCCAGAAGTAGGGAGTTCTCGACCCCTTGAAGGAAGACACCAGATGATGTTCTGGTCAGGCACCTAAACTTGACTGGGGTTCATGGGCCCAAGCTACTTTAAAATGAACTAGTCTACAAAAAGCTAATTAAGTTAACACTCGGAAATAATATTAGCAATAGTCTAGACTTAAAGGCACTTGACTCATATTTTAAAAGTGTGGGGAGGGAAGGACATTACCTATAATCTTTATCTGATAATATTTCTAGAATTTAATGAGTCATGTGTTATCATAGTATAGTCTAAATTCTTTTGTTTCATAGTTTTCTTGTGTGGCTTAAAATTTTTTTAACTAATTACATTTTACATTATAAACATACTGCATGTTTAAGGTCAAAAGGTCTAGATAAAATAAAGGGATAAAGGTAAAAATAAAGTTGTCTGCCACATCTTTAGCTCCCTCACAATCAATCCCAACAATTAAGAAAATCTAATAACATTTTCATACTTAAAATAATTTAACAGTAAAGAAATAATCTCCATGTTTATTCAAAATGGGGAATGATCACATTTCTTAGCAACAGCAGTCATCTGAGATCCAGGAGCAAATGGGGATCTTGAAAAAATCCTAAGATTTTGAGTTCCCATGGCAGAAGGTATCTCTTCAGTTGCCTTAACCCTATTTCTTACTGTTTCCACAATCTTCTTTCTTTATTTCCAAGTCCCTACCTCAAACACAGAAGAGAAATACATGTCCCTTTTGGGGTCAGATGAGAAACTGCAACATTAACCAGAAAATATAAGAATATTGGTGATTCTATAGCCCAAAATATCCTGCAGATTTTCAGAAAGTTCTCATAGAACAAATATTTACTACTACAGTTACTAACCACTCCTGCTGCCACAACCACTGATTCTGAGTATTAACAATAAGAATAATGCTTGGAGCTGCTACTGTTTTACTTGGGCATTTTTAGTGTGTCATAGACTTTGGTTGCTATGAATGTAAAGACTCCTCATTATTTTACAGAGAAAGCAAACTGAGACGGAAGACTTTAATTAACTAACGTATGGTCACACGTAAGTGCCGAAGCCTACGTTTAAAAACAGGCACTCTCTGCAGCATTCTGTGCATGTTAAAGCAGAAGCTTCACAGCCTCTCAGCCTTACAAATGCACCAAATGGAGACTTTGAAAGCACACTGCCCCTATTAGTAACAATTTTTGTGTTTGCTAATATTGTAATTTCATGGAAATTATTTGAAATTATTTATCAACTCAGTACTGATATCAAAAAGTAACATTCCCAGAATAAAATTAATCAGTGTAGATGATTTGAAAATCTACCTCAGAAAGCACTCTTTAAATAGTTGACTATTTGATAACCCTATTTATTTTCTCTTGGGTCAAAATTGAGGTCTATAGTATTAACTAATGCTAATACCAAGATGAGCCCTACATCTTTAACCCTAAGGCCAGCTTCTCCTAGTTCCATTCACTTTATATACTGCATTGGGACTTTTCCAAAAGGATATCTCATAAGCATCTAGAAATTAGTGTCAGAAATTAAAATCATTTTCCCAAACACTATTATATAGAAACCCTCTTGCAATCTTTTAGCACACTGTTTCTCCCTTTATTCGTTTTTTTTTCTTTTTAGTTTTAACCTTTAATTTTCTTTTTGGTTGCTCACATTTTATTTTTTTATAGAATTTTTTTTATTAAGGTATTATTGGTATACATTTTTATGAAGGTTTCACATGAAAAACAATGTGGTTAACACATTCACCCATATTATCAAGTCCCCCAACATAACCCATTGCAGTCAGTGTCCATCATTGCAGTAAGATGCCACAGAGTCACTACTTGAATTGTCTGTGCTATGCTGTCTTCCACATGATCCCCCCCACACCACGTGTACTAATCATAAAACCCGTCAATCCCCTTCTGCTTCCTTCCCCACTCGCTCTCCCCCACCCTCCCCTTTGGTAATCGCTAGTCCCTTCTTGGAGTTTGTGAGTCTACTGCTGTTTTGTTCCCTTAGTTTTGCTTCATTGTTCTACTCCACAAATGAAGGAAATCATTTGATACTTGTCATTTTCGGCTTGGCTTATTTCACTGAGCATAATATCCTCCAGCTCCATCCATACACGTTGTTGCAAATGGTAGGATATGTTTCTTTCTTATGGCTGAATAGTATTCCACTGTGTATATGTACCACCTCTTCTTTATACATTCATCTAGGACACTTAGGTTGCTTCCATATCTTGGCTATGGTAAATAGTGCTGCAATAAACATAGGGGTGCATATGTCTTTTTGAATCTGAGAACTTTTATTCTTTGTGTAAATTCCTAGGAGTGGAATTCTCGAATCAAATGGTATTTCCATTTTTAGTTTTTTGAGGAACCTCCATTTTGCTTTCTGCATTGGTTGAACTAGTTTACATTCCCACCAGCAGTGTAGGAGGGTCCCCCTTTCTCCGCATCCTCACCAGCATTTGTTGTTCCTAGTCTTTTCTATGTTGGCCATCCTAACTGGTGTGAGGTGATATCTCATTGTGGTTTTAATGTGCATTTCCCTGAAAATTAGCGATGTGGAGCATCTTTTCAGGTGCCTGTTGGCTACCTGCATTTTTTCTTTGGAGAATTGTCTGTTCAGATCCTCCACCCATTTTTTAATCAGGTTATTGGCTTTTGGTTGTTTAGGCATGTGAGTTATTTATATATTTTGGATGTTAACCCCTTGTCGGATATGTCATTTACAAATATATTCTTCCATATTATAGGATGCCTTTTGTTCTGCTGATGGTGTCCTTTGCTGTACAGAAGCTTTTCAGCTCAATGTAGTCCCATTTGTTCATTATTGCTTTTGTTTTCCTTGCCCAAGGAGATATGTTCATGGAAAAGTTGCTCATGTTTATGTTCAAGAGATTTATTGCCTATGTTGTCCTCTAATAGATCTTTGGTTTCATGATTTATATTCAGGTCTTTGATCCATTTCGAGTTTACTTTGGTGTATGGAGTTAGACAGTAATCCAGTATCATTCTCTTGCATGAAGCTGTCCAGTTTTGCCAACACCAGTTGTTGAAGTGGGGGTCAGGTTCCCACTATATGTCCATGGCCCCTTTATCATATATTAATTGACCATATATGCTTGGGTTTATATCTGGGCTCTCTAGTCTGTTCCTTGTTCTATGGGTCTGTTCTTGTGTCAGTACCAAATTGTCTTGATTACTGTGGCTTTGTAGTACAGCTTGAAGTTAGGGAGCATAATCCCCGCAGCTTTACTCTTCCATCTTAGGATTGCTTTGGCAATTTGGGGTCTTTTGTGGTTCCATATGAATTTTAGAACTATTTGCCCTAGTTTGTTGAAGAATGCTGTTGGTATTTTGATAGGGATTGCATTGAATCTGTAGATTGCTTTAGGCAGGATTGCCCTTTTGAGAATATTTATTCTTCCTACCCATAAGCACGAGATATATTTCCATTTATTGGTATCTTTTTAAATTTCTCTCCTGAGTGTCTTGTAGTTCACAAGGTATCGGTCTTCTACTTGATTAGCTTTATTCCTAGGTATTTTATTCTTTCTGATGCAATTGTGAATGGAATTGTTTTCCTGATTTCTCTTTCTGCTAGTTCATTGTTAGTGTATAGGAATGCAACAGATTTCTGTGTATTAATTTTGTATCCTGCAATTTTTCTGAATTCAAATATTAGATCTAGTGTTTTGGAGTGGATTCTTCAGGGTTTTTTATCTATGACATCATGTCATCTGCAAACAGGGACAGTTTGACTTCTTCTTTACCAATCTGGATGCCTTTTATTTCTTTGTGTCATCTGATTGCCATGGCTATGACCTCCAGAACTATGTTGAATAAAAGTGGGGAGAATGGACATCCTTGTTTTGTTCCTGATCTTAAAGGGAAAGCTTTCAGCTTCTCACTGTTAAGTATGATGTTGGCTGTGGGTTCTTTATATATGGCCTTTATTATTTTGAGGTACTTGCCCTTTATACCCATTTTGTTGAGAGTTTTTATCATGGATGGATGTTGAATTTTGTCAAATGCTTTTTTGGCATCTATGGAGATGATCGTGTGGTTTTTGTCCTTCTTTTTGTTGATGTGGTGGATGATGTGGATGGATTTTCTAATATTGTACCATCCTTGCACCCCTGGAATAAATCCTACTTGATCATGTATTTTTGATGTATTTTTGAATTTGGTTTGCTAATATTTTGTTGAGTATTTTTGCATCTATGTTCATCAGGGATATTGATCTGTAATTTTCTTTTTTTTGTGGTGTCTTTGCCTGGTTTTGGTATTGGAGTGATGCTGGCCTCATAGAATGAGTTTGGAAGTATTCCCTCTTCTTCTATATTTTGGAAAACTAAGGAGGATGGGTATTAGGTCTTCACTAAATGTTTGATAAAATTCAGCAGTGAAGCCCTCTGGTCCAGGTGTGTTGTTCTTAGGTAGTTTTTGATTACCAATTCAATTTCATTGCTGGTAATTCGTTTGTTCAGATTTTCTCTTTCTTTCTGGGTCAGCCTTGGAAAGTTGTATTTTTCTAGAAAGCTGTCCATTTCTTCTAGGTTATCCAGTTTGTTAGCATATAATTTTTCATAGTATTCTCTACTAATTCTTTGTATTTCTGTGGTGTCTGTAGTGATTTTTCCTTTCTCATTTCTGATTTTGTTTATGTGTGTAGAATCTCTTTTTTCTTGATACATCTGGCTGAGGTTTATTATGTTTATTTTCTCAAAGAACCAACTGCTGGTTTCATAGATTCTTTCTATCATTTTATTCTTCTCAATTTTATTTATTTCTGCTCTAATCTTTATTATGTCCCTCCTTCTACTGACTTTGGGCCTCATTTGTTCTTCTTTTTTAAGTTTTGTTAATTGTGAATTTAGACTGTTCATATGGGTTAGTTCTTTCCTGAGGTAGGCCTGTATTGCAATATACTTCCCTCTTAGCATGGCCTTCACTGTGTCCCACAGATTTTGCGGTGTTGAATTTATTGTTGTCATTTGTTTCCATATATTGCTTGAGCTCTGTTTTTATTTGGTCATTGATCCATTGATTATTTAGGAGCATGTTGTTAAGCATCCATGTGTTTGTGGGCTTTTTTATTTTCTTTGTGTAATTTATTTCTAGTTTCATATCTTTGTAGTCTGAGAAGCCGGTTTTAATCTTTTTGAATTTACTGAGGCTCTTTTTGTGGCCTAGTGTATGATATATTCTTGAAAATGTTCCATTTGCACTTGAGAAGAATGTGTATCCTGCTCCTTTTGGGTGGAGTGTTCTGTAGATGTCCTTTTGGTCCATCTTTTCTAATGTGTTGTTCAGTGAGTCTGTCTCCTTACTTATTTTCTGTCTGGTTGATCTGTCCCTTGGAGTGAGTGGAATGTTGAAGTCTTCTAAAATGAATACATTGCATTCTATTTCCCCTTTCAATTCTATTAGTATTTGTTTCACACATGTAGGTGCTCCTGTGTTGGGTGCATAGCTATTTATAATGGTTATATCCTCATTTTGGACAGACCCCTTTATCACTATGTAATGTCCTTCTTTTTCTCTTGTGACTTTCTTTGGTTTGAAGTCTATTCTGTCTGATACAAGTACTGCAACTCCTGCTTTTTTCTCCCTATTAGTTGCATGAAATATCTTTTTCTGTCTGTCCACTTTTAGTGTGTGTATGTCTTTGGGTTTGAAGTGAGTCTCTTGTAGGCAGCATATAGATGGGTCTTGTTTATTTATCTATTCAGTGACTCTGTGTCTTTTGATTGGTGCATTCTGGCCATTTATATTTAGGGCAATTATTGATAGGTATGTACTTATTGCCATTGCAGGCTTTATATTCGTGGTTACCAAAGGTTCATCCCTTTATTCTTTTTACCACAATCTGTTATTCAGTATTTATTTGCTTATGCATTTTTCTCCATCACTAGAGTGCTAGTTCCAGGAGGATAAGGATCAAGTTTATTTTGTTCACACAATATTCCCAGTATGTAGAACAGTGTGTGATTTGTAGTTGAAACTTAAAAAAACAAAACAAAACAACTCTTGGTAAGTGAATGAGTGAAATAATATGTGATAACCTGTATCATTTGACTGCATTCAGTGACTTGGTAAATATCAAGACCATCACATTGACATGGTCCAGGACAATAAATACAAAGTCAACAGAGATTTGCCCTTCTTCATTTCCACTCCAGTGATAGCTCAGGTCCTTTATTTTCTCTTTGTATAACTGCAATAGCCTCTTTATTGGAGTCCTTCTGTCTGGTTTCATCTTCAAATGATTTTTTACACTCCTGCCAGACTAGCCTTTGTAGAGCAGTACTTGTCAAACTTTGTAACCATGCATTCTAAAATTCTTTCTCTCTTTAGCTGACATGCAGTTCCATGAGGATTTTATCAAAGTTTATATACTTCTATTTATATTTTAAAAAGAAGAGATATATTGATATGGTTTTAAAAACCAAATCCCCCATGATTTGGGCATGGCTCTTCATGGCCCCTCCCACTTTGAGAACTAATATTGTTATTAACATAAACTTGCTTAAAATTCTTTAATGGCTTTACATTGTCCTGCATTGATTTTCAGATCTGTGCTTTTCTTAATAGTGGTAGTTTTTCTCAAGCTGGAGTTCCATTTTCCCATGGACCCCATGGCTAAATAAAAATATATTTTACATTTGTATATTAACTATAATGTGATCTCAGACAATTTAAAAAAGTGTATTCTGGCTCTCTCAATTACTTTCTTATTCGGTGTTCTTGTCTATATTTATATTTCTGATAGCATAAAAAATAGTGTAACTTTTTGTGTGGGGGCTAATATTAATAGAAAATAATGAAGTGTGACAGAGATTGCAAGTTATCTACCAATAATATGCCAAGCTGTTATTCCCTTTTCCTCAGTAATAGAACCACATGGCTGCCTCTAATAAGGCTATATTTTTCAGCATCTCTTGCAGCTAGGTGTGGCCATGATATATAATTGAAGGTGGTATGTGCAACCTCTAGAGAGTGTCCTTAAAGAGAGAGAGCATACCCTTTTCCTTCCATTTTCTCTGTTCTGCTGTGTGTAAAGTAGTCTCATGCCTAGAGCTAGAGTACCTTTCTTAGTTGATGAGATATAATGGGCTCATCCGGGGCCATTCAGGGTAGAGCAACAGGATGGCGTACAAGAAGCTTAAGTCTCTGACACTGTCAAGACTATATAAGCCTGTATCACCTTGTCAGACTTTTACAAGACAGTAATAAACATTGATCCTATTTAAATTAGTTATTTGGCTTTTCAGTCACTTGTAAATGAATTTAATCCTAATGAGTACTTGGGTGCAATACCCTCCAATATTCTTAAGTGGAGATCAAATGACATCAAAGTAGACTGTAGAAGTTAGAATTCACAGTAGTTCAAACAGGAAAAGATTCCTGATGAACTGAGTTATCACGTGACACACAGTCACAACAACACGCTAAATTCTGAATATCTAGGTCTGCAGCAGCATGCAGAGTCATAGTCACTGAGGAAGCAGCAATTTAGCTCGACAAACATCATCCCAGAACTGAAACTGACAATATTAGATTTAACTTTCATTGGTTTCACAATTTTTTTTAAATATTTCATTTGGAGATATTGGCAGTCAGTTAAAATTTTTTTTCCATAAATCTGGTCCATATGTTACACTAATTTTTGAACACTTACTAGGAGAGCTTATTGTAATGCCTAATTCTCAGTTCCCAGAATCTGATTAAATGGGTCTCTGGTGGGATGTGGGAATCTATAATTTCAGTAAGTGTTACAGGTTATTCTAATGTAGGCTGCTGGGAACAAATTGGTATTTCTGAATTCTTAAATTGGTTCACAAATTCTTTTAAGATCTGCCAACCCCTCTAAGCTTCTTTTCTCACTGTCTCACCATCACCACACACATTTTTTCTTACAGCCATAATAAACAATTTGAAGTGCCTCTAAAGTTGTAACCACTGTTTCTACTCTGTGCTTTGACATACGTCTTTCTTTGGCTTGCAATACTTTCTTCATGCTTTCCTTTAATTGACTAAATCCTATTTATCCTTCAAAAATCAGTCATAACTTCCTAAAGGAAGCTTTCTGTCATCCTCCTAATGCCCCTCCTCTGTACTAACAGCACCCAGTACCCTCTGTTATTTCTTCCAGTTATCACACTGTATTATCATTGTTACTGGTTTGTGCACATTATTAGACCTTAAGTCTCTGGAGGGCAAAATTAGTAATATTCCATGGCATCCCCATTGCCTAGTAATGCCAGATCATAATAGGGACTCAACAGATGCTCTCTAGCTGAATTAACGAGAAAGTGAATGAATAAAGGGATGAACAGACCATATACAGTTGAATGAAATAACATGGTGTGAGGGATGCCAACCCCTCTGCAGTTGAAAATCAACATTTAACTTTTGACTCCCCCAAAACTTTACTAATAGCCTACTGTTGACTGGAAACCTTACCAATAACATAAACAGTAAATTAACACACTTTTTGTATTATATATTTATTATATATTGCATTCTTACAGTAAAATAAGAAAATACTACTCTAGAGAACTACTTTAGAAAATGTTACTAGAGAAAATAAAATTTTTTCAAATTGTTGCATATTTACAAACTTTGTTCTGAATATTTCTTGAAAAAATATAATTCTTGAAAAAAATTTGCATATTAAGTGGGCCTTCACAGTTCCAATCCATGTTAAGGGTCAACTGTACTGGATTCCAAACATACAGAAGTTCTTGTCACTTTAAGGTATTTAAGGTATATGTATCTAAGCATAGGAACAAGGGTATTATACTTCATAAATACTAAGTACTAAAGTTTTAATTTTTTTTCTTGTTTATTGTAGTTTTTTTTGCATTATCAGGAATTTCACCAACATCTTTGAAATAACTTTGCCTATATCACACAGAACAACAGGACACTGTAATTCTCTAAGGTTGATTATAGTAATCACCACTGAAAATCAGACTATGTGATGATATGTTTCTCACAGAAGACCAAATTTAATATAGTTAGCAGTCCCAATAGCATGAGTGGGTAAGTTTCAAGACAGAAAGAAAGCTGATGTGCTATATAGCACACAATTTTATGTTGTATTAATTCTTATTGTTGTGTAACAAATCACCCCAAAACTCAGTGGCTGGAAACAACAAAAATTTATTACCTCACCTAGTTTCTGTGGCTCAGGAATCTGGTAGTGGATTAGCTGGATGGTTGTGGCTCACGGTCACGCTGGAGGATGCAGTCCAGCTGTCACCCGGGCTGCAGTCTCATGGGAAGGAGTGTCCACTTCTGAGTTCACCATGCAGCTCTTGGCATGCCTCGGAGAGTCCCTTTGAAGATCCCTCACATGCACCTTTCCGCAGGACTGCCTCACATTGTGGCAGCTGGCTTCTCCAAGGCGATTCAAGAGAAAATGAGAGTGAGCAACAGTACCCAAGAAAGAAGCCACAGGTCTTTTTATAAACTGATGTCAAAAGGGGGAAACATTACTTCTGTCATATTGTATTTGTGAGAAGTGAGTCACTAAGTCCTGCACACATTTATGGATATGAATACCAGGAGGTGGGAATCTGTGGGAGCCATCTTACAACCTGCCACCAAAAACATATTCTCTGTATTTCAGATATATTTTTAACAGAACGAAATAGCATGATGTTACCAGTTAAACTGCACAGAACTTCAGGTGATGAAAACAAACAGCCAAAAGGAAAGCCCTTAAAATAATGTTTAAACTCAACTTTTTCCAGTTTTATTGAGATACAAGTGACTTATAACATTGTATAAGTTTAGATATACAACAGAATGATTTGAATATATTGCAAAATGATTGCCACAATAAGGATTAGTTAACCGTCAGCTCACATAATTACTTTTTTTACCCTTAAGATGAGAACTTTTAAGATCTATTCTTTTAGCAATTTTCAAATATACAGTGTTGTTAACTACAGTCATCATGTTGTACATTATCTGCTCAGAGCTTATGTATCTTTTAAATGGAGTCTCTGCCTTTTGACCGGACTCGCCTGATTCCCAGTCCCTCCGCCCCTGTCTCTGGCAACCACAAATTTCATCTCCATGCCTTGAGTTTGGTTTCTTAGGTTCCATGTAGAAATATGACAGTATTTGTCTTTCTAAACTCAGTGGGTAAGATGAATTCATGTTATGTAGAAGTGGCTTTTTAGATGATATTTTGTGGGCACAATCTATCTAATGGTCATTAAAATTGTTATGTTTTATGCCTACTTTGGAATTACAGTCAGATTAATGTCTTAATTATAAATGTAATTCAGGTTCCTTACCTTCAAAATATAACAAATGAAAACAGTCATTTGCTATAGATATTATATACTCTATTTAACTATAATCATTAGCATTATTTGACTTTTCCTCTTAATTGAACAAGAAATAATGTTATTTTAATTATTGGGTTAACCATATTCTACTTATACACCAACATATATCTCTACGTGGTTCAGTGTGATTCCTTAAAATAAACTAGCAGTTAAGCTAATATTACCATGCAGTATTAACCTTCTGTTTCTGATGTGCTTTAACAAGTAAAAATTAATTTACTTAGGGACTCTGGATTTTAAGTTTCATATGGCTTGAAAACAAGCAAAAAGTAGACTAATACCAGTGTCTGAATTATAGCAGAAATTTCCAGTCCTGTTTAAAGGCAATTTTATGTTATTAGCTTCATTTTATTCATTCATATTTAATAATAGAACTAGACCTATAATAAGAAAACATCCATATTTGTTGTATCCTTTCTAAAATTATGGGTCTCTAAATTGAATATACTTAGTATATGTACTTATCAGGCCTAAATTTTCTAATCCTTTTTGATGGAGGTCTATCTTTAGTTCTACAAAGCCCTGAGACCCTTGAGAAAGGGTGTTGTATGACACCAGTCATATTGTTGGGAAGGAATTCAATTCGGAGACCCAGAAAGTCAGAGTGAAATGTAAGGAAGGAATTCATTAAAGCGTGGATCCCAGGGAATGGCAGCTGCCCTGCAGGCAGCAGGAAGCAGGAAGCAAGGTAGAACAGAGGGAGGAAAGGGAAGCTCACTGAACTCCTGCTCAGCATAGGGCAAATCCCTTGCCAACTCCTAAAGCCAGGGTCACTTGGCATCCAATGTCTGCTTGAATCTGCACAGTGTGGGAACCACCCCAGGATTTAGGGGAACCACAGAGCACTGGATGGAGCGAGATTATGTTCTGGGAACTTCCCAAAGCAAAGAAAGGAGATTTTCAGGCAGGCTGCTAAAGAGCGTGATCATAGAGCTGTAGTCCTGCCTGGGTCACCCAGGCAACAGGAACTTGCAAACCTTAATCAGAGCTCTCAATAGCCCCTCCCTACTTATCTGAAGTAGAACAGAGACAGAGTGAAGACTTATGCTTACGTCTGGAGAACAGAATGAAATAGCAAAGTAACAAAGACACCACTGGAAGAGCGCAGAGACAAAAGGCATTAAATTGAGCAGTGAGAAGTCTTTATTTAAGGAAAAAAGTGCACACTCAAAGAAAGGGGAGTGCGGGCAGCCTCAGGAGGTGGTGCCCTTGAGGGATTAGGGTCTGGGGTTGTACAGGGCCTTTTGGGTAGGGGTTAGCTTAAGGCATGATGTGTACAGGTGATTCATAATTCCTTTGAAGTTTTGTCTTAAGAACAGGGTTAGTTAGGTGACTCTGTTGGTTCAGATCTTGGCATTTTTTATCCACATAGGTTTATTTACAGAGGTCTATCACCTGTCCTGGTTATAAAGTTAATTAATTGATTAAGGGGCTGAAAGAAGAGGAAGAACAGCATATAGATTAAATTAAAGAATAAACTGGGTCTTTTTTCCAGATTAAATAGATTTACAATGAGATGACCCTTGTCCCATTTCCTTGTCCTACCTCTTGAGGCAGGGCACAGAAGTCCTTGATTGACAGTCTTTGGCCTTGGAGGCCTGATGTAATTGGTACAATGAAGACATGGGCTGTGCTCTGATGTTTTTCTTTATCTGGAGAATTGTTTTTCATCTGGGGAATATCTGGACATTCCAAGTCACTCCTGGCCTTTGAAACTTCAACTAATTAACTAATTAACCCTGTGAGTCCTTTCTGGCTCTCTGGTTCTTTCTGGTTAACTCTGAGTCCCTATTAGTGGGCTTTAGTAGCTTTATTTTCCCTCCATCCTGCTCTTGTCTGCTTTTCTGCCTAATAATATTAGATTAGCTGCCCAGTCTCCTCCAGGATGACCCTATCTTTAATCACATTGGCAACAAACCTACTTCCCCTATTTCCAAATAAAGTGACATTCTAAGATTTTAGTGGTTGAGACTCAACATACAAATTTTGGGGGAGGACACAAAACTTCCCATACCAAAGTCCAAGAAGACTGCTTGAGTCTATAGGCAGTGGTGAGATACTAAGTGGTGATTTTCCCCACCACTGTTTTGTGTCAGGAAACTGATGTATTCCAGCAGATATTTTAGAAAGATATATCTAGTTGTAGTGGGCAATAATAATTCAAGAGCCTATAATCTGGGGACAGAGAGATTGATTTTAGGCTATTTGAGGGCTACGATCTAGTACATAGCCTACGAGGGACTTCATGATCTGGTTACCCAACCTGGCCAGCCCCAGGGCAAACCATTCTCTCTTCTTTTTGTCCTCCATCCAAACTGGCTTTGTCCCAGTGCTCTGAGTGAGTGCCCTAGGTTGTTTCCTCCTCAGTTTCTTTGAACACATTGTTCTTTATGCCTAGTTTGCTCTCTCCCTGCTTCACTTAATGTTACCACTTCAGAGCTCAATGCAAATGATACTTCCTCAAGCAATCTTCATCTGAGCTCTCCAGACTCCATCGATATCTTTAGTTACTTGCTCTTAAAATTCTCAGTCCTCTTCTGTGAAGCATTACCACAATTGCAGTTATATGATCAATTGTATCATTTGCTGTCTGTCCACCCTGCTAGACTATAAATTTCATGAGGGTGGAAACAGCATCAGTTCTGACACCATTGCTCTAGTGGAATGCCTTGTGCGAATAGGTGCTCAATACACATTAGTTGCATAAAAGAGGTAATGAAACCTGTCTAATGTGGGAACTATGGGAATGGAAAAGAAAGGACAGAGCACAGGTTCAGGACAGTTTTAGCTTAGTAACTGGTATGGTAGGCAAGGAAGGAAAAGTCAAAGATAGCTCAAAGGTTTCAGGTGTGAGAGAAGAAAGATACCACTGATAGATATGGAGCTAGTTTGGAGTCCCATTTTTGGCACTTTTAATGCAAGATGGATGATGAGACACTTAAGTAGAAACATCTACTAATTAGTTAAAGAAAGGAAAATAGATATTTGAGGTTGATGTATAGATTCCACACTGGTTCCAAAATATGCTTGATAATCACTGTTGAGGTACCCGATAGTCTACCTTATTTGATCTGCATTTCTAATCTATATCTTCACAGCCATTTTCCATATGTGTGTATTTTTGTTAAAATCTTCATTTTTAATATGTAGATAATTTGGACAATAAAGAAAAATATAAAGAAGACCTGGTAAAATAGGTGCACATAAGTAGAAATTGGCTAGCTTATAATGAAAATACATAAATTGGTATAATACTTCTGGATGTTTATTTGAAAATGTAGCATAAAACACTTAAAAATGACAATATACCTTATACTGGATGGTTGCTATGTTTAGGAATTTAATCAAATAATTAATCAGATACGTATATAAGATTTGCATCAAAGGAGGCAAACTCTTTACCTAGATATGACTACTGCATAGTTGAATTTCCTCTCAGTAATTATATGAACAATTAAAAAATTCAAGTTACACCATCTATGCTATTTCAAACTCAACCTTTTTAACTCTGTCTTTGATCATAACCACATATTAAGTTAAGTCCTAATAACAGGATAATTAGATTATTTCCATTTTTTATAAGTATGCTGTGATAAACATTTCTTTACATAATCTACTTTATCCAAAGGATGTGATCAGATATGAGCACAAAGCAGAATTGCAGTGCATTTTAAATGCTCTTGATAATTACTAAATCGTCTTCCAAAAAGTTGAACCAATTTATATTCTCACTAGCAGGATATGTATGACATTTTATAGTAACACCAAATTCTGACTAAGTTGAAAGCTGACTCTGATTAGATCTAGGTGACCCACTGGATTCATTTGATGTCAGATAGGTGTTTGTCTGGCTTTGAGAAAGAAAAGGAGGAAAAGAGGTCACCACCCTACACTGGTCAATAGTGACATAATTTTTAGGGTAATTGAGCTTAAACCAATGTAGTAAGTATTTCAGTCTATTCATACTGAGTTAATTTGAATTGCATATAAGTATAATTTAAATATAGAATGAACATCTATCTTGGGAATGTCTTGTTATCCCTCACTTTTATTTTTCAGAGAACCATTTAATTTTTGATTAGGCATTAAAGCACTTATATGTGCTATATGTAAATATCAGCATCTTAACTGCGTATGTTGGTTTCTACCTGATCCCCCTCTACTCTCTCTGGCACTTAGAGAAGATGAATCAGCAGTATTAACAGTTACCAAAAGGAAACTTTTCCGAGACAATTTTTTCCTCCCAAACTGGTATACAGACTAAATAAGTAGTGCACAAAGGTTTTATGCAGTGGTTATTCTCCAATGAACTCTTACCTATCATTTCACCACAGATGTGTTTAAACTGGAAGCAATACTTACTGCATTGTGTTTGCTGCACTAGAAAGTATGAGAAGCCTTTGCAGAGACAGATGAGGATCCTGTTTTCCAGAATGGAGATACATAATGTTGGGCAATTTGGAGAAAACCTCTGTACTGCTGTTGTAAAAATTCTGTTCTGTAATGGAGAAAAAAATTAAAAGTCAAACAAAAAAGAGAAAGGCAGAATGGAAACTGAAGATTTCCTTAGAAAAGAAGCAGAACCAGAAAAAGCAAAGTGTTAACTACTTCAAAGTAGCGGGTAACTCTGAAATTAAAATGTTTTTAAAGTTGAAAATTCCTTTATATTTGATTATCTCAACTAAGATAGTTTTTAAATTACGCCCTTTCTCTCTCTCCTCCAACACTACAAAAATTAATCTTACATTCATGAAAAGCTTTTATGCGAAGATCAGTGAGGATTGTTTTTTTCTGCATGGATGAAGAAATTTGGCTTAGAAATTTGATTAGTTATCCATGTTTGGAAACAGCTTATACATACTACAATGGTTTCCACTTAAACATAAGGTTGTGATTATATACATCTTTGCAGATGTGAAATTTAAATATAACATTTACCAAGTGACACAATACATTATTTAAAAACCCATAGCAGAATGAACTGTACTTTGCTATTTTAAGACTTTTTCATAAATGTTAAGAATTCACCGGTAGGACCAATCCAGTCCAGTTTTTTATGGAATCTTAGATGAGAGTGTAACACTGACTTTTACCAACCAGTATTTATATTCCCCTTCATCCTCATTAATAAATTCTCATTTTGTTCAAGGCAACAAAGTACACCACTAAAAACACCAACCCCCTGACGCTGCTTGGCACCCAGGGAGGTAATGTGCCACACTTCTGGCTAAAAGCAAGCAGAGGTCTGCTGTGCATGTGCTCTCTTAAGAGAGGTAGCACTCCTTCCCACTTTTGTCTTATTCTTTCCTGAAACTTAGATATGAAAGGTGGAGGTGCTAGCATTATCTTCGACCATGAGGCAGCAAGCACGACAAGGATGGCCAGGATGGTGGAAGGCAAAGACAGAAGGGGCCTGGGTCCTTGATAATGTCACTGTGCGTCGCTATGTCCAAGCCTTAGACTGCTCATATCTTCTGTCTAAGCCACTATCTTAGAGTTTTCTATTATTTATTTGTAGCTATGCACATTCCCAACTCATACAGTGCCCGATTCTTTTACAAATTCTTTGCCTTTTTCTGCTTAGGTGACCAGTGTCAGAGAGAGCAAGAGAGACAGAGAAACCCGTTATTTAGAATAGTGAAATACTTCCATACGATTTACAGTCACTTCCCCAAGTCTCCTGGGTGCCAGGCCTTTGCCCCAGTGGTGGTGGTCATTCCCTGAGGCCTGTGGGACTTCCCATGATTCAGTGTGGATCCCGGGTTGATGTCAGTCACAGCAAGGGGCTTCCAGAACCTCACCTAGCCGGGCCTTGCATCCTTCCATATAGGTCTTTCTCATGCTTTAAGGTTGTTAAATATTCTGAATGTTATCTCAGATAAACATTATTTATACATAGGGACAGCATCAGTGAGTACTATTTTATATATCTTAAATGGTAATAATACATACTATATATTTAATTCCCATTTGTTTCTTTTTCTTACAGAACTCATTCAGAATTTCCCTTTTAGCTTTAACCAGGCACCCATGAGTTTATTTTCCTTTATGACAGGTAATCTGGATAACAAGAGTACAAGTTCTGGATCTATCAGTACTGTGTCCATGGCTTTAATCTTACCCTCCAGGGGCCTGCATCTTGGTAAAGCCCCCTCAGGTCCTCTGTCTTGCCTCCTGACTGCCTTAACTAAGGGACAGAGAAGAACTTGAATATCTGAACTGGAAAAAAAACATGACTCATCTGTATTTAATACACTAATCATCATAAAGCAGGTATTCCTTAGTCTTTTTCCACTCAGTTTTTAAGGTCTCAGATTTTTCTATGATCACTTCAAGCCAAAGAACATGCATTTGGCTTCTTGCCTTTTTCCTTACAGATGTCACAAGAAGGCAGTCCTAAAATTACATTTACTTTTCTTCCTCTTATTCTTTTTAAACTTTATATCCCTTTATGGGGGAGGGAGCCCCATTTTTACTTCTCTACTTCTATTCTGTCTCTCATCTCTATTTTCTTCTTCCAAATATTACTTTTCCTAATTAGATGCAATGGGAGGGGCTCACCATAGTTTGGGGTTAAAACTGAAATTCTCATAGTCATTGGAAATCTATATAAAAGGGAATTTCATGGTTGGATGAAGTTAGGAAGAGATTACTAAATTCAGTGAGTTGCTCTGTTAGATAACATTTTTAAAATTACTTTGAATTGTACTATAATATATATGTGTTAGAACATAGATTTTTTTAAAGGATAAAATCATGATGCTCATATAAATATGAAATGAACACATGTCAAAGATTTCATTTAACTCTATAATTAATGAGGTAACCAGGAGATGTTACAACCAGTTCAAAAGATATCTTACAGTGAGATAAGGAATGCTGAAATGAATATATAAATGGATAAAACACTGGCCAAAAGAAGTCATTGGCCACATAGCAATAATCAATAACATTCCACTAGACACAATGTGCATTTCTATGGACAGGAATTATTTGCATTACTGTCATTTTCTACACTTTGATTCTTATGTTTGCAAAATAGCCCAAAGACAAGTAAAAGGGACAATCAGATGTATGGAGTAGCAAGGACACCCCATAATCTGTCTTTCACGGTGTTTTCTTATCATGTAACCTGGGGAAGTATAACCAAAAGGGGGTACTCCTTCTTGGCCATCTCCTGGGAACTAGTTTACTGGCCTTTCCTAGGAGGAGATAAAAATAGGGCTGAGTAAGAGAACAGTTTTAAAGGACAAGACTAGAAAACAGCAAGAGTAGGCAAATTGTGCTTTCTCACCCAACTTGGAATAGTTTTGATAGCTTGGGCTGTAGAACCACAGTTTATGGTTCAAATCCTCTTGCCTATTGGGCAAGTTAGTCTTTTGACATCCCAGTTTCTTTATCGAGATAATGACGTTATTAGTAGTACCTAATTGATAAGTTTGTCAAATGGAGTCAAGTGATATGACCTAAGTAAAATGCTTAGCATAATAACTGGCTTGGCAGAGTGCCCAATAAATGTTAGCTGTCATTAGTAATATTTTTGTCAATATTATAATTTTAAGTGAAACTAAGTATCAAGCTCAATCAGCTCAGAAGTATATAACATCAAATTAATTTTTTAAACAGCTTTATTAAGGCATAATTAGTATATAATAAACAATATATTTAACTTGTGTAATTTGTTTGACGTAAGTGTATTGTGAAAGCATCACCATAATAAACATATCCATCATCTCCAAAAGCTCCCTCGTGACTCCTTATAATTTCTCCCTCTCATCTTTCCCTGTTCCCCATCCCCAAGCAACTACTGATCTTCTTTTTGTCACTACTTATTTGTTTGCATTTTCTACAATGTTTATAAATGGAACCATATAGTATGTGTTCTTTTTGTCTGGTTTCTTTCAGTATGCTTAGTTATTTTGACATTGATTCATGCTGCAGTCTAAATTAATAGTTCATTCCTTTTAATTGCCAAGTAACATTCCATTGGAAGTATATTGTATAGTTTATTTACCCATCCAGCTGTTGATGGAATTTGGACTGTTTTCTTTTTGGCTGTTACAAATAAAGCTATCATAAACATTCACATACAAGTATTTATATAATAAATGCATTAATTGGGTAAATACCTAAGAGTGGAATGGCTAAATCATATGTAGGTGTAGGTTTAACTTTTTAAGAAACTGTCAGGCTATTTTCCAAATTTGTTGTATAATTTTTCATTCTCAAAAGCAATGCGTGAGAGCTCCTGTTGCTCTACATCTTTGCTAACACTTGGTATGACCAGTCTTTAATTTTAGCTCTTCTAATATTTGTGCAGTAGCATCTCATTATGGTTTTAATTTATATTTCCCTAATGATTAGTGGCATTGCAAATCCCACTATGTGCTTATGGTCATGCACTTCTGAGTTAATGTAAGGTGCTTTGCTAAAACTACTCTGGGTCTTCAATCAGTTGGGTAGTAAATTCATGTGTAATATACTTCATCTAGTTGAAAACCAGGGCAATACAGATAAAATGTAAAAGCCACAGACAGAATACAAAACATGTAAATATCTTCATGGCTTATAAAGTCACAAATATGAATGAGTACCTGGGACTGAAACTGATGGCTTGCCAGACGATGGGGCTAGAAACAGAAGTAGAGAATGGATGACTCCTTCTGGTAATGAAGATAAAAAATTCTCCACAGGAGATGGGGGACCTGGCTCATCTCATAGCTCGAAGCTAGTGGGCTGGAGTGGGGCCTCTCCTATTCAACCATATAATAGGAAGCTGAAAGAAGAAAGATCCTATATTTTCTGCTTTCCTCCTTGCTGCTAACCTGCTGTCTGGGGCTGCAGGAAGCAAGAAGACTTATGACTAGGAACTGAGCCAAACTGTCTTCTGGTTGCAAGGCCTAAATCCATTATAAACTCATAGGTCATAATAGTATAGGAATTCCCAAACATATTATAAGACTCAATTCTGAACCTGAGGTCTGAAGGAGTAGAAGAGAAAGTAAAGTAGGATGGGTGGAGGAGAAAGTCTAAGAACGAACCAAAACAACAAATCAAAACAGAATCTACCCCTCAAATGAACCACATGAAAAAGAAAGCAAGGACAAAAAAGAAAGCCAACAAAATCAACAATCAGAATATAAATTCACCTGGTATGAAATCAAATGTGTGGCACAATATGACAAAGACCTTAAAATAAGTTTGTTCGATCAAAGAAAGAAATGAAGGAATGATATTCATTACAAAGAATAATATTTCATGAAACAAAATAGGTACTACTTGCAATACAAAATATAGAATATGGATAAACTCCAGCTAGACACAGTGAATCACAAGGACTGGCCCTATGTTCTTTGTAGTTCCTGCAATCAGAAGGTGGAGCCTATTTCTCCACCCCGTAGCACTGGGCTAGGAGCTATGACTTGTTATATGGCCAATGGATCACGAGTCAAAGTGACACGAGTAGAAGCTTGAAAAGTCTTGTACGATCTTGCTGCTGGGAACACTAAAGCCACCACGAAAGAAGCCCGGGTTACCTCTGGGTAGTGAGAGATCATGTGGAGTGAGGGGTTCAGCTGTCTCAGCCACCTAGCAGCCCATCAAGCTTAGACCACATGTGACCTGCCAAGTGAGTGCGGTCGCACCAGGGAGTCCAGGCGAGCCTAGCAGAAAAATCACCTAGTCAACCTACAAAATCATGAGAAATAATGAATTCTTCCTATTTCAAATCACTAGATTTGGAAATGTGAGGCAGCAATAGGTAACAGATGCACTGGTGCAGTAAAAAAAAATTAGGAAATGAGAAGACAGTCTGAGGAATTCACCAAAAACATAGCACAAAGAGGCAACAGAAATTAAAACTAAGAATAGGCAATGAAGAGACACAGAGAATAGATGTGAAAATTCTAATATCCTTCTAAACAAGAGTTCGAGAGGAAGAGAATGGAAGAACTGAGAAAAAGGTAACATTTGAAGCAATGATAACTTGGAATTTTCCAGGACTCAGGAAAGTCATGAGTCTCTAGCTACTAAACTGTTAAGATATATTTTATGGGTTTGATTATATAATTTACATATATATTAAAGTTTACCATTATTACAAGCTGTCTTCTTATTGGCCTAAATGTGAATTTTGTTCAAGTTAAACTAAAATACATCAGTTTCCCACTTTGAAATCCAGATCTCCTAAAATTTGACCTGTGGCCAAGTTGTGGTGGGGAGGCCTCCTTGCAGCAAGTGTCAGCATATGGAACATGCTTTGTCTGTCAAACCTCCCTTTCTTTTAGGAATTAACTGTCTCACAAGCCTCATGGTTTCGATTGTCTCTACATCACAAATCCTTAGTCTCAACCTCAGTATTTGTGAAGATATATGAACCAAGACCCTCCAGTTTTTTCTCTCCTAGGAATTTTACACTTCAGATAAATTCATTATAAAAATGCCATACATGTGTGCATTGCACACATAAAACATTATTTCCTTCATTTCTAAGAATTTTGGAGAGAAAGATGAGGTACACAGATGAGTTCACTAAGTTTGATCTAATCTTTTTAATGTGTTATTTTGCTTATGTTACCTATTTTTCAAAACAGCAGCAGATAAAAAGCAACAAATTTAACATCAGGAAAAAGGCTGCTAGAGATAGACGTATTAACACGATTGAAAACTGAGAGACTGGAGTCTGACTGTAAAGAAGAAAACGGAAAAACTTAAAAAGGAGACACTACTAGTCAAACATACGTCAATGGCATGCTGACGTAGGGCTGCACTGGTGTAAGCTGATGATACATTGATGATTGTGTGGGTCATTAAAGCATTTAAAATTTCTTTGTAGTCTCTGTTTAATAAAGCAGGAAAGTGGCAAATGTGTACAAATATGTTTGTAAAAAAATTTCTATCAAAACAAAATTTTGACTGTTTAAAGGAATAAACACTCATGTAAAATTTATTCCATAAGAACCTGAGATTTTACTCGACTTAGCTAAAAATCTAACAGTTTAGAAATTTATCATTTTCTTTTGTTTTTTTTCACTGTTATGCTCATGTTTTCACAAAAAACACTCTAGAGTCCCATGCTGATAATGCTTCTTTCCTTGATATCGTATGTAATATTTTAAATTTTATCAAAGGGAAATTTGTGTGCAATTCTGAACAGTTCAATTTTTCAAAAGGAAACTATCTTTTTATGTTGTTTTTACTTAATGCATTGAATACTGATTGTTCCACAAAAGGATCAGAACCTAATTATTTTTGCTGCTAGAAAATTGTGAGTACAGCTTTCCTCAAATATCTTCTTTCAGACATTTTTTTTAGTTATGTTAAAATGTGTTTTGTTCAGGACTAAATTATCATGATAGGACATACAAAGATGAAATAAAAGCCCAAGATTCCCAGGTTAGTTACCTACCCAGCTTAACTCATTTAGCTGTCATTTGGTACTGCCCTTGTTTTAAAGTAGGAACAAATCTCCTGTACAAAACTCTGAGAATTGTCATCCCATCTCTGCTTGAATGCTTTCAGTTACAAGGGGTTCATAACTTTACAAAGCATCCCAGTTAGACAGCTCACATTGTTAAAACACTATGTTGCTTATATTGAAACAAATATGCCTCGTAATTTATACCACTGCATTCAAAACAGTTCTTTTTGTGTTTCTATACTTGGGACTTTAACCTATTTGAAGACAATGATCATGGTTTTCATTTGCCTAAACTAAATTCTCACTCTGTTTCATTTGTCTAAAGTAAATTTCCCTAATTTCTTACATAGCCATGCTTTAAAAAAATAAATGAGACTCAATCTTTCTTCTTCCCTCCCTCCCTTTGTTCATCCTTCCTTCCGTTCCATCCTTTCTTCTTTCTTTTCTTAATTCAGTCCCAAAGCCATGAAGTGGAGCTAAGCAAAGTAAGGGTGCTTGTGGTGGGCAGAGGAGGGATGACACGGGGGCGCAGGGCGGGAGAGCGGCTTGAAGGCACGGGGGCTTGCCTGCAGGTGCGGGGCCAAAAGGGTCTCTCATCAGGTGTCCTCCGTCTCTTGGCTTCCGAGCAGGAGCAACACAGCGCCCTCGAGCTCCAGACTGATTCAAACAAAAGTCGGGGGCTTGAGCCTCTCAGTTCCATCCATGGATTGATATCTGTGAATGAACTAGAATACATGACTGAGATTAGGTCACATGCCAACTCCTCTTTGATTTGAGTTAATCCCACCCAACCATTGGACAGAGGATAAGAAAGGGATTATTGGAGTCTGGGTCTTGTTATTGGAGAAGGAAAATAGATACTGGGTAGGCTAAAACAACAAACATCCACTCTAGCATAACTGTTAATATTTTGGGTAAAATATCTAGACCTTTTATACATATATATTTCTTACAATGGAATCATTCTGGATAAACTCTATTCTATGAGTTACTTTTATTTCACTTAAAACGAATAATAAAAATGTTTCCATGTCAATGAACATTCTTTTAGAAAGTCATTTTGATGGCTACAAAATACTAATTTTATTTAACGGTCCTTACTTTTGAGCAAGTTTTCTGCACATTTTTCTTTGCTAAATGATGCTGTGAAGACTCTTTGCACACAACTCTATGTGCACCCATCCAGGTATTTTCTCAGGATAAATTCTTAATGGTAAGATCATCAGGTCAAAGTATATGCTAATTTTCAAGAGTTTCAACCATTCTTAAATATCATTCTTCATCTGGCATTTGACAAACACTGTTAACTATTATCTTGCTTGCCTCGTCCAGTTTGTCAGTGTCTCTCTGTATTGGTGTCAGGAAGGAGCATGTAAACTCCCAACATGTGTGCAGATATTATTGGATGAATACTTCCTGTTTCTGAAAATATTTATTTTTCCATTGCCTATAATTGTATTAATTTGTACATTCAGCAATACTGATATTCATACCTTTGTGTTGTTCCCTCTCATGTTTTATTAGAGTTGGTCCATGTAACAAATAGAAGACAAGAGAAATTATGGCATGTCACTTCTGAGACTCAGTTACAAAAGGCATTATGGGCCTCTTCATCCATATATATATTTGTGTATATATACAATATATTAAAAATATAGAAGATATATATAATTAATATATATTAAATATAAGAAGATATATATTGATATTATATATATCACATGTATATTAGGATATCCTAATAGGATATCTTATGTATATATAGACACTTGAAAAAAATACATAATATGTATATAATAAATATCAATATATTCTTTTTGTGTTTCTATACGTGGGTCCTTAACTTACTGGAAGACATATAAATACATAAAGAAATAAATAAAACATATGATCTTGTATCACTGTGCTCGCTCTGTGGTAAGCCAGCTGTCACGTTGTGAGGACAGTTAGGCGGCCTATGGAAAAGCCCACAGGGGAGGAATGAGGGTTTCCAGCCAGTGATCAGCAAGGTGCTAAGGGCTGCTCAGACCACGTGAGTGAGCTGGTGGTGGATTCTCCCCCACCTGAGTCTTCAGATTACTGCAGCATAAACTGACAGTTGACAGCAATCTCATGAGAGATTCTGAGCTAGAAATACCCAATTAAGCTGCTCCCTCATTCCTGACTCTGAAACTGACCCATAAGCTGCTAAATTTTAAGGATAATTTGTTCCATGGCAATAGAAAACCAATATACTCTTAAAGAGATTGAACTTTTAATAAAAACCTTTCCACAAAGAAAACTTCTAGCCCCGATGGCTTCACTGGTGAGTTCTATCAAACTTTTAATTAAGAAATAATATTAAACTTACATAAACTCTTTCAGAGAATAGAGGAGAAAAAGGCAATTCTCAATTCATTTTACAAGGCCAGTATAATGTTATTACTGAAACCAAATAATAATACTGCAAGAAAAAAAATTATGAACTCATATTACTCATAACTATAGATGCAGGAAATCTTAAGAAATATTAACACATCATGCTAAATAATATATTAAAACCACAAAACTTCATGAGCATGTGAGACTGAGACATAAATGCAAGATTCTTTCAATGCCCAAAAATCAACGAAATTCAGATTACATTTAACAGTTTAAAGTAGGGGAAAACCCACAATCATTGCAAGAAATGCAGAAATGGTGTTTGACACCTGTCCATCATAAAAATTCACAAAAAACTAGAGATAGATGGAAACTTTGCTGATAGAATGCATTTATGAAAGTCTACTGCTCAGTGCTGAAATATTAAAACTTTCCCCCACTTCTAGTTCAACACTGTACTAGATAGACATTCTAGATGAAGTAGTGAGAAAAAAATTTTTTGAAGGGAAATATAAAAATATTTTCAGTGATATCATGTGTTCAGATATCCTGAAGTAATCTCCAAATATCTACTAAAGTAAATTAATTTAACAGGTTGAGAATCCAAAAATCAGCATAGAGAAAATTGTTTTCTGCACAATAGCAATGAACTGAAAAATTAAAATAAAAAAATCAGCACTTACAGTAACATCCAAACCCCTATAATATTTAGAAATAAATTTAAAGGAAAACCTGTAGAACCTCTACACTGAAAGCCACAAAACATTGCTGAGAGCAACTAACACAGACCTAAATAAATAAAAGGATATATCATGTTCTTGGATGGGAAGACTCAATATTTCTAAGATATAAATTCTTCCCAAATTGATCTGTATATTCAATGAAATCTTAATAAAAGTAACTGTAAGAATTTTTGAGAAACTGACAAGCTGATACCAGAACTTATGTGGAAAATTTAAAGAACCTAGAAAGGCCAAAGTAATCTTAAAAGTTGAGGGGCTTACCTTACTTGATTTTAAGACTTGTAAAAAGTATAGTAATCAAAACAGTGTGGCATTGGGCAAAACACAGACAAATAGATACACGTTAGCACACAATAAAGAGCCCCCAAAAAGATCTGTGTACATATGGTCAAATGATTTGATGCAAAAGTACCAAAGTGATTCTATGGTGAAGGAATGTTTTCAAACAATGATGTACAAATATTTGGATATCCATATGGGAAAAAAATGAATACAACTATCCCTTACTACTCCGTATTATAAACCAAAGTTAATTCAGCAGGCCTCACAGATTTAAACATAAAGGCTAAATGTATAAAGCTTCTAAAGTTCACTGTAAAATAGCTCTGCAACCTTGGGTAAAACAAAAATTTCTTAGCAATGATATAGAAAGCACTAATCAAAGAAGAAAAAAATGTTGTTAACTGAAGTTCATCAAAATCAAATACTTCTGTTCTAAAAACATCACTAAGAAATGAATTATCAACTCATAGACTTAGAGAAAATATTTGCAATGTGGTATCTGACAAGGAACTTTTTACACAGTATCACGAGGCACAGGAAAGCAAGTGAAAATCATGACGAGCTACTCCTTAGAAGGGTTAAAATTGACACAAATTGCAAAACGAAAACAAAACTTGTAACACCAAATGCTGTCAAGGATATGGAACTTACAGAACTCTCATAATGCTAGCGGGAAGAAAAATGGAAAACCACTATGGGAAAGAGTGTGGAGTTTTCTTTATAAAGTTAAAGTTAAAAAATCACACCTTAAAATATGCTAAGAAGCCAGAGTCCAAAAATACCTACTGCATTATTCCATTTATATGAAATTCTTGACCAGGCAAAATTAATCTTTTGTGATAGGAATCAGTACAACGCTGTAGTGGGAGGGACTGACTGGGAAAAGGGGCACAGGGAGCTTCCTACACAGAGAAATCCCCTATACTTGAGAAATGTGTGGGTTACATGGGTACCTGCATTTGTTAAAATTAAAGGTACCCTTAAAATCTGTGGCTTTCACTGTCTTAATCATATATCATTAAGTTTTAAAGGAGTGTACATTTTAATTGCTATTCTCTATTAGGGCCTCATTTCATCAATCTATAAATTAGCACACATTGGGCAGTGCATTTCAATTGCCAATAAATCAATCTATATGAATCTTTATGTAATCAATGTCCGTTGTCTGCAAGGACATCATAAATTACTTGATCATGCTAAATAAAGCTATGCTATGTTTGTGACACTCCTCACTATTTTAATAGGTCCAGTAATTCTAACTACTGATGATTAAATACAGAAGTTAGTTTTAAGTTTCATAATTCTGCATTCTGCACTCATTTTCTCTTTGTTCTTATATTTTGTGCTGTATTTATTCAATTTATTGTGACAGTTACTTCCTTTAATGCATCATATTTCCTGGCCACTAGGATTTTGTTTTAAAATGTGAAATACACAGGTATATGAAAAAAAGGGAAGATTTGTAGAATAGGAGTAAATATAAAATCCTTCTTAATTGAATGAGGAGTGCTTGGGGCCAGGAATTTAACAAGAGGTCGATTGAGAGAAGTTAGGCAGTCATAGGCTGGAAAATTTAGGAGGTGTGCAAGGAGCTGTCCGAGGTCTGAATCAAAGAGCTGTCATGCAGCCACCTCTTCCAGGATAGTCCAAAAAATAGCAGAAGACACCATGGGAAAGAAGCCTTCATTTATTTACAGAAAGTTCATGACAGATGTCTTCAGTTAGAGAGGAAATTACGGTAAAATATTGTTATCCAGAAATGAAGAATATTTTTTCCAGAGGCCTGACTTAACTAAAGCTATATTATTAAAAGCATTCTTCTCTGCAAGTGTTGTACAGGATTCAATAGTTCATGATTTAATGAGAAGCTTTTGGTTCCATCAATATCTGTCAATATCTAGTTCAAGGGCATTTGTGCATAACAGATAATGCTATTAAGGATTAAATATGTTATTTTAGAATCTAATTATTTCATATAGTTATTAATGCAATGTATAAGGATTATTTATAATGATGATGATGACAGTTAATGTTCCCTGAGATCTTAGTATGTACCAAGTAGTATTCAGATATTTTCCATGGATTTATCTAAATCAATATTCAAAACCACAATGGGATATAGTACTGTTATTTCTATTTTACAGGTAAGGAAAGTGAGCTATAAGAATGTATAACATATTCAACGTTACTTAGCTAGCAATGGCTAAGTCCAAAGCTTTCCTCTTAAACAGAATGCTATGATTCAAAGATGTCAATTTGTAATTGTATGCTTATATAGATGCTCTTTTATTTTAAAAATATTCTACTCATAACACATTCCTGCTTTTAAAGTCCATTTTTCTTAGGGTTTTTTATTGTTTATTTGCGACAGCATTTTCAAAGAACAGGGATAGCAATTTTATTTCTATGTTCTTCGGTGTAAAAAGGAAGCTTTTAACCAGCATGAAAATATTAATACAATCTTTTCCCAGAGAGAGATGGATTATCAGTGAAAGTAAATGACAATATTCTCTGCCAATAAAAATAACGAGACAGACAGGAAAAATGTAATGACATCCTCTAGCATAATCACAGCAGAAAATAACTAAATCACCTTGAAGGAGACAAATTGTTACAAAACCCCATCCTTGTCTAATATGGATTGACAGGGAATGACAGGTTCCTTCAAGAGGATGGCAGCCCACAGGCCCATGCACTTTCAAGGAATCAAAGGGACTGACACTGCCTGCCAGCCCCATCTAAGCAGAACATAGATTCTCTCCAAGCAAATATTTACTCCAAGATATTAATTCTGGGAAAAGATGGCTTATTTGGAAAGGATGACAGCATTTTCCCTACACATCCTGTCATCTGTTAGAGTAGGCCTGGGATGGGGCAAGAATCTACTAAATCTGTCCTTAGGTTCCAAATCAGTCATAAGCCTTTAGAGAGACAGGGAAATTGAACTATTCTGTGACACAATTCTTTTAAAAATAAAACATGTAGAGCGTTTGGTTTTCAGATCGTTATTAGTTTCCCTTCTATGAATACAAAACTTAAAAAAAATTTTAAACTCTAAGAGAAGTTTTTTATAGACTCAGTGTGGATAAAGTGAAGGTTCCTATGGCCAGGATCCTCACCTGATCCTAAACTATTTAATGATGTAACTGGCCTGCTGCTAGGCTACTGCTTCCACACCCGTCAGCAGTTAGGTAGTATTGCCTGAGTCACTATATAAAGAGCTCTGCCCAGTGCTCTGGGCAGAGGCAGAGAAGAAGGAGGATTACAGACCTGCAGACTGCTGGATGCAGATGTAATTCTAGTGCTTGACCTATCGCTGGGAGAACAAGCCAGGTAATAAACCCTTTCACCCCAAGAATGTTCCATTGTCATTCCTTGGTCTCACTGAATCCATAGTGAACTTGCCTGGGGCTGAAACCCATTGGCAAGACACTCAGTTTATCATATTGGATTTTAATAATGATATTGGGATCAAAATAGCTTTGAATGACTTAAATGTTAATCAATAAGATAATAAAAGCCCCAGAAAAGAAACCATAGAAGAATACATTCTTGGGAATAGAGAAGGCTTTTATAAACATGATAGAAAATCCTGACTTCCTATAGAAAAGATTGACTTGATTATATTAAATTATAAAACACTATTAAAAAGTTGAAGACAGGATAAACTAGCAGAATCAACATTCACAATCAATATTACACTGGCCACTCTTCTTAACATATTAATAACTCTTATAAATGGTTAAGAAAAAAATGACACCTGAAATAGCAAAGTGTATGAACAGGCACTTTCAAAATAATGAGGTTCAATTGAAAAGATATTCAACCTCTCTACTAATCAAAGGAGATCTCATTTTTCACTTATCAGACTTGCATTCAAAAGAGGGACTGCTGATGTTGTGCTGTCAGAAAATGCCCTATTTCCTGTCATTTGTGGATTATCAGATGGTACACAGGAGTAAAATAAAGGACTATGTTTGGTTTCTCTGAAAATATAGAATGTGTATATTCTTTATCAATTCTGCTTGGAATTTAGCCTACAGTAACACTTTTAGAATGATACAAATATTTATCTACCTTAATGTTTGCTAGACTACTGTTTAAAACATTTACTGTGGGCATAGTCTGAGAATTATAGAAAAATTGCAAGAATAAGCCAAGAATATAATTTTTACCCAAAATTCCCAAATATTTGTATTTTATTACATTTTTTTACTTCTTCTTTTCCTCTTTCTCTGCCTATATATACTCACACACAACTTTTTTTCGGTACTGAAAAAACAGTACAAAATTTACATTCTGTAAAAAAGCAACTTTCAGTAAGTTGCAGAGAGTACTGCCTCACCACTAAACACAATATTATCTTAGTTAAGATATAATCTTTATTACTTCAGTGCTCAAATTGGACCAGATTTGGCAATTGGGACATCAAGAAAACTGCTGTGTCCTTTTAACATATCCCAATTATTTTTAGACTACTTTCCTATTTTCTGGTACAACAAGATAGTCTAGGCTCACTGTCCTTATCCTAGCCCCAGAATTAGCCATTTTCCTGAGGAGGCTTGGTTCCATTTAGTAGAAAACGGTATTTAGAAACCAGGCTCTGGTAATTAGAGGTATAGAGCACTATTCTTTCTTTATTTGTTTATTATTAATTTATTTTTTGTTTTTTTGAGCACCACTTTTAGTAAAAAATTAGAAACAATTTAAGCTTTATCAGAGGAATCAGTTAAAGTATATTAATGGAATGGAATACTATATAGCTATTAAAAATATGGAGGAATCTTTATTATACTGTTATGAAAGAGGGTCTAATATAAATTATATTTGGGAAAAGCAAGTTATTGAACAATTGTTATAGTTTATTTTAAACATTATATAAAAGTAGATATGTATTCACACAGAAAATTTTTTAAATCTGGAAGATTACATATGTCTTGCCAATGGGTTTCAGCCCCAGGCAAGTTCACTATGGATTCAGTGAGATCAAAGAAACAGTAGAATGTCCTTGTGATGAAAAGGTTATACCCAACTTTATTCCCATGGTGGCAGGTCAATCACCAGAATCCCACCCACTCAGAGCACGTTTGCATGCAGCAAGCCAGTCTCTGCCTCTGGGCCTCTCTACGCACGCAGCCATCTCAGTCTCTGTCCTGGGTGCTGCAACCACTCCAGTTTTGTCTCTGCTCTCCTGCAGCCTTGCAGCTGCGCCATCGTGTCTCTCAGAACACTGGGCGGAGCTCTTTATATAGAATCAATAACAATGCATTGCCCACACGTGTGTAGTGAGCTAGCCGACCAGGGCCAGGTGAGAATCCTGGCCACAGGAACCTTCACTTTACCCACACATACCAAACCACAATTTATTTTTAAACTTCTGGTAGTGGGATAAGAAATAAGGTGAAACTTTCCTTTCTTCATAGGTTTCTATAACTTTTTTTGTATTAAGCATTTGTCAATTTTTATTTAAACATGTAAATCTGAAACCAAAGTAAAACAACAAAAATTAGGTGTTAATGGCTTGCAAGAGAATAAAACTAATTCATGCGGAGGTTAGGGGAACTTAACCTCATTGTGTGTTAATAAAGTTGCTAGGATTAGTACTTCCAGTCAATGAGTTTGTAACAATTGTCTCAATCAGTAAGTCAGTTTTCTCCAAGTCTCATTTAGTATCCTCATTAGTTAAGTGTTTTTATCTGTAAATAGATTTTCAGATGAAAGGCACAAACTTGCTAACAAATTCCCAAATCAAGACTAGTAGATGTTTTTATGGCATGCTTTACATTCTCTTGGCCCATTCTTGATTTCAGCTGAAGTTGCAAGGGACAGTTCTTGCCAGTTCAGATTTACCTTGTTAGGACAGTGACAAGCCTAGATCCCACGCAGTCTTCTTCCACATTCACCTAGGGGCTTCTCAGCTCTGGAAGACATTATTTGGCCTGCTTATAAGCAAGGCCATCAAGTGAGGAAGACATAAAGCTCCTCAAGAAATCATCCAACACTGGTGGATGGGAGCTTGAGGATAAATGCTATGCTAGCAAATGTGTTCTGAAAGGGCCAGGGGGTAATTATTTTAATTATTTAAAAAGTTTTGTAGGTCATATGGTTTCTGTGACAATCACTCAACTCTAACCTTATTGCTCCAACATACCCATAAGCAATAAATAAACAAATTAGCATGGTTGTCTTCTAATAGAATCTTATTTACAAAAAAATCACTGGCCAGACTTGGCCCACAGGCATATTGGCCTATTCCTGCTCTAGACTTCCGCCTTTCAGGTGGACAACCTGCGAGGCATTTTATACTGGCTTTTGAGGAAGTCCCAATGGAACTGAGACTGATACCTTCAGGAATAACCTAGATAATATCCCTTAATATTGGCTTTTTCCCCTTTTCTGTTCACTCTCCCTGCTTTCTCATTCCTGATTCCTATGCTAGCTTTTAAACAGAGCACATAAACCCAAATCTGAATCTCATGTCCTAAATGAAGATACCAAGTTTCCACATTAAATTATTTTGCAAATGAACCAAGAATACAAGTGGAAAAGATAGCATCTGCCTGTTTACTATGGAGTCATAGAAAGTCTGAAATAAATTGGAAGACTATGGTATACACAATACCTTACACTCCAAAGAGGACATAACTAAAGTATAAAATGAGTAGGAAGAGAGATAGCATCACATTCTACTTTTTATTGTCAAAATTACTTAAAAGCTCTCCTGTAAACAGTGTAGAACTTGGAGGCTCTCTAATATTTTATACTGAATATTAAATGATACAGATTAACTTTAGGGAAAATGTATAATAGAAAGAGTTTATCTCTAGTATTTGTATATTCCTAATTAGCTCCTGCTTCTCTGTTCTCTCCCATGTACCTTTTCAGCAGCTCTCGTGCTGCATTCTGAGCACCCAAAGCTCCTCATTACAGCAGAACTTCATTCATTCACTGAATGATTTCTATGTGTCTGGCACTGCTTTCAGCACTGGAAGCACAAGAATGAACAAAACAAAGTCCCTGCCCTCTAGGAATTAGTGTTTAAGCAGCAGGAGAATGACACAAATGAATAAGTAATTAGGGGTGGTCAGTACTATGAAGTAAAAATGAAGGTAGGAAAGGGGGATGGAGGATTAGATGTTCTTTTGCATAGTATACCCAGGGAGGGCTTCTTGATACAGTGATATTTGAGTAGACACTTGAATTAAAGGGTGCAGATAGCTGGGGGAAGACCTTTTCCAGGCAGAAAGCAAACGCAATACCAGCAGGTAGAAGGCAGTGTGTATGGCCGTGGCCAAGGGCCAGAAGGAGTGAAAGACCAGATCTCAGCAAAAGGGGGGAAATGTCAGGGACAACAGGAGGGTGGAAGAAGGGGAAGAGAATTAACATGGATATTTTTTGAGGAATCTGATGAGTCGAGACATTTTGACTTCTATTTTCAAATGATTCCTGGGTTCCTGTATGTGGAGAATATACTGCTGGGGGCCAGGTGGAAGAAGGCATTTCAGCAGGAGGCTATTGCAACAATCCAGACAAGAGACAGTGACGGTTTAGGAAGAATGGGAAAAGTGGAAAAAAAGTCATCAGACTCGGGGTATAATCTGTAGGCAGAGTTGACAGGATTTACCAACTGGATATGGTTTACGAAAGAAAGAGAGGAGATGTGGATAATCTCAAGGCTTTTGCTTGAATATTGAGAGGATGGCAATTGCCATTTGCTGACATAGAAAAGACAGTGGAAAGAGAAGGGTTAGGGGAAAATCAAATAGTGGGTTTCATCACGTTATATTTGAGATCCCTATCTGACATCAAGGAGGGGATACAGGATATATGAATCTGGAGTTCACAAGAGGGATTAAGGCTGGGGATCAAAATAGAGTTGTTCATTTGTAGATTATATTCAAAGTCATGGGACTAGACAAGGTCAGGGAGAAAATGCAGTAATGCACATTGGTCTCAGGTTTCAGGAATGTGAGTGAGTGAGTGAGTGAGTGAGTGTGTGTGTGTGTGTGTGTGTGTGGTGACCTAACAGTTGAGTATGTTCATATTTTGGGCTCTATTTTTCTCTTCTAACTTCTATCAAAATGTACCCCCAGAACACACCTTGTTGATGTGGTAAATGAAATCATCCCAGTATTAATAGCATGAACTCCTGACTATTCTGCTGTATTTTAATAGAAACTCTTAAGCACCTAGGATGCAAAAATTTGGGATCACAGGGAATACTCTGAAATGCCAATGGAAAGAAATGTTTGGAGGTGTTGTTGATTTGGGGGTTTAGCATGTAACATATGGGTCAAGTAATCTCCTGTGATGTGAGCTTGAAGTTAACTTGAAAAAAAATGCACCTGGAGTAAAAAAATCCCATACTTTTAAGAAATGAAAGCCTTAAATTTTAGTAATGAGATACACATACCAAAAGTTATTCTTTAAATAGAGAATGTACAAATGAAAATGCAGATAATGACCATTGGCTAAACTATCAGTTTAGACATACAAATGTTTCTTTTCCTATAATAAAAAGACTAAAGATTAAAATGAGAAATAATTAATTCCTTGTGATATTCAGTTTTGAAGTATCAAATTTAAGTGAAATAGGCTTTTCTAGTTTTCCAAGAACCTACAATTTTGGAATTACTGGGGAACTGAAAGGTGTACTAGGAATAATTAGAAAAGATTATTAGAACTAAGGGAATTTATAGCTCTACTTAAAAAAATACATATATAATTTTTGCTTTGCTCAATGGGACATTTTGCCCTTAAAGAACTTTTTCACTGCTCTCTCTGTAATTATTAAGCACTAACTATGTGCAAAGCTTCATGAGTTTTTATCTTATCCTTACTTATGCTAAATATCTAGCTATTTTTCATACATTTGGTCAGGAATCACTACAGCTTCCCAGTTTTTACTGTATTTACATAATATTCTTTAAAATATTTAAATCCCATGTCATTTTTATCTGTTATTTTTAAAAAGAAATAAATGAATAGGACAACCATTATTAATAGGCTGAATTAGTGTGCATTTCATTATATATCCAGTTCTTTTAGGAAAAACAAATGGAAGAATGTATCTGTCAGGCGAGTATAGGTTATGCTGTCATAACAAACACCACCAATAATTTAGTGGTCATAACCAAAAAGTTTCTTGCCCCTCGTGTATATGCTCACTGCAGTGTGGCTGTGGCTCTCCTCCATATTTTCTTATCTCCTGGAACCAGGCTGAAAGAACTACTACCTTTATTTTGGATGTTGCTGTCCTTGAGGCAGAGAAAAGTGACACAGTAAAGCACAAGCTGGCTCTTAAAGCTTCCACTCAGAAGACACACATTACCTTCTCTTACGGTTCATGAACACCTCTAAGGGCAACAAGCAAGGGCTGTATAATCCTCCTCCATGGAGGGCCCTGCAGTGAGAAGCACTGCGGGGAGAGGACTCAGACTACCTGGCAAACAGAAATACAGTCCACTACAAGGGATAAAGAATTGAAGTTGAAAAAGCCTCTTTGTCTTTCCAATATAATGACTTTAAACTACCATATCTTTCCTTTTTTTTTTTTATCATCCCTTGGTACTTTTCTCTATTTATTCAAGATGCCCAGTGAAATATTTCTCAGCAGCCAAAGATCCTAATCTTATAATTCATATCAACTGAGATTGAGAATAAGAACAAATTCTAAATCCTGGACCACTGGCCTTCTGATCACTGGATAGTCCTCATCTAATCATTTTGTATAGCAGTTCTTTACTATTTTCTTTTTTCCAGTTAAGGACCTTGCTACTTAGGTCTGCCATCATCTAACATTGCTCATTCCAGACCTATACCGCCACTGACCTCTTCCCCTGTCTCTTCTTTGACTCCTGATGGAATCCCCACGGTTGTAACGTGCTGAAAAGGATGAACTATTTGCAGTTGAAGGAGATCTGTGTTCACTGATGTCTTGCTGTTGTCACTATCTAGCTTTTAAACATGAGGCAAGTAATTGACACTCTAAGAATCTCAGTTTTCTTATCTATACAATTGGAAGTCACACCTACCTTAAAGGGCTGCTATGAGGATCAAATAAGATAACATATGTAAGGTGCATTATAAATCCAGAGGAAAAATGTCAGTTGATTTTACAGTTGCTATCACTCCAGAAGAGTTAGGAATACACAAATCCGGTATGTTATTAATTCTGGAATGAGGGCAATAACAAAGAGATTTTATGAGGCCCTAACACTGCCCTTCTTCACATTTTCTAGTTGCTAAAATATCCTAATTTGCAAAGAGACTGGATGAGGAAATCAGTGGAAAGACAGACTCCTCTAACCTACAGGTCTGGCATTGTTGTACTATGTACAGGAAAGATCTGACTATAACAAAGTGAATTTCTACTTGTCAAGCTTCCACTTGTCTTTCTGTCCACTACCCAACCAAGGTTCTGAGTGCCTTTGGTGGAAGCAGCCTTTGTCAGCGACCTTGTCTCTGGTCAGCACTGGTGTAACGGATTAGCATATGAGGTAGCTGATCGTCACGCCAGGATTTCTACATGTAGAAATCTACAGAAATTTAGAAGTCAGGATTTCTGATAAGACCAATCTGCTAGACTTTAATACATATTAAATACCAAGTCCTGGAGATAAGATATCAAGTCTACATACATTAGAAATTTAGTAATTTTCATATACATCTTCAAATTTTCCACCATATGGAATAATAATTCTAAGGTATTGGAATGACAGAAATAATAATAACCAAACTTCACTGAAAAATGCTTAACTTTTACAGAGACATTTCTCATCCCATTTGGTGATGCCAAGGCTTTATCTATAGGAAATCTGTAGGAATCAGGAAGAATATTTCCCCAGATTTTTGTGCTTGAACCAAAGAGGAAAACATCTGGTAAAACTCTTTTATCACACTGTTTGTCTGTAGAATGAAGGTTTCCTTGGTCATATTCTTGGCTAAGTTGTACTTACCAGTAACAAAGATCATAAAAAAAGTAATAGAGTAGGAAAACAGATTTCAAAAATTTCAGTGAAAAGACACATAAATTTCTAACTTAAGGACTCTAAAATGATATATGGCATAAAATGGATATGAGATTTCTTTTCTTTCCTTTCATAAAAATATTTTTGAGTGTTGGAGACTTTTAAAAAATGGCACTGAAAATGAAATATCTCAAAGAAAAAGAAAATGAGGCATTAGCAAAAAAATAAGTATGATGGTATAAGGAGTTCTCTGATGGACATCTTTTGTTTTAAAAGATGTGGAAAATAATGAAGAAGAGATATAAAAAGAAGGACTAAGTCAAAAGAACAACACAAATGTCTAGAAATATTATCAGAAAGATTAAAATCTGAAACAAACTGAGGGCTTGTAAAAAGTAACTGGAAATAACTCACATGGCTTTGTAAGCTGTGTTTAGAGCAGGAGGAAGAAGAAAGTGTTAGATTGAATGTTAGAGGCAAATAAATGACTTTCAGTTTCTAGATGTCACAATCTCTGAAACCTGTTTTGCTTCCATATTTGGCAAGGTTTCCATGTAAAAATGGAAAATCAAAAAATTATAGCAGCAATCATAGACCAGGATACGTAAGGAGATAATATGAAACTTCTGATAACTACAACTGAGTTTGAGCCTCCAGAAGCAGATAAAGTGCCATTTCAGGATCGCAAAGACATTTTTACCAGTTATCTAAGACCTCCTATTAACAATATCCCCCAGAAAAATAGCATCCTGCAAGGGTCCCTGGTGATGCGAAAGATAGTAATATCCCCATTTTGGAAGAATAAACTTATCTATTATGAAATAGTAGAACAAATTATTATAAAAATGATTAATATTCAGAAAAGAATGTAAAAATTTACATGTTTTTTTAGAATAAAACATTCCAAAATATTAGATTATATTTTTATTAGTTACTAGATTGGTAGGTATGAAATGTGTAAGACTTATATATAATTGATTTTAGAAAAAAGAATTAACCTTTCATAATATCCTTAGAGATAAGTTGGTAATATAGGTGGAATAATAGTCCAGTTTGGTGTATTCAGAGATTATTTAACAATCATAACTAAAATAGTGACGGTTATATAACTTTTTAATATTGGCTAGCTTGGTTCATCACGGCTGTAATACACATTAGTTTAAGGCACATTGAGAATTTCCTTTCCCCCTAATGCTGTCTGGATCTCAATGGTAATTGGTGCTGGATTTGATAGAGCTTGTTTTCTTCCTCAGGGTAAGCATGATCCCACTGGAAGATGGGCAATAGTACAGAAGGGAAAGAATTTTGCTGTGCTGTAAACCTAACTGTGCCATTTGCTAGCTGTGTGGCCTTGCAAGTATCCTTATATGTAAAACAATGATGCTATAAGTCAGTCTTATGGGTAGTCATGAAGTTTAAATAAGATTGTAGTTTTCAAAGGCTTTACAAAGTGTACATAGGCATAACAACACAAGAAAAGATTATCACCAGGATCTCTGTTTCAATCTGGAATGAGGGTGAAGGTGGAAGACCAGAGGGTGCCTTTCCTGAATCCATCCTAACCATCACACTGATTAATGAAAATAGAAGACAGAATTGTTGGATTTTAAAAACTCATCAACGGTAACCTCAAGATTCAAAACTTTATTTCCAAACCCTGCCAAATTCTATCTCCAGTCAAAAATATCAGACCAAAACAACAAGAGGATATTTAGCAGGAATAAAAGGTCTGCTGCTTAGACTTGGACATGCATATATGTAAGTACAAAAGAATAGGAAAAAGTATCAGTTTACATGAAACAGTGTCCATGTATAGTTGACCACTGGTTAATTCTTATAAAGTGTAGATCCCTTCAATATGAGACAGACCACATTGGTCCAAATGCCTGGAATGTGACAGATACATGAAAAAGTCACTTTGCTCAATTCAGCTCCCCATCTCCCTCACCTTATTTCAAGTAGCATGACCAGGAGATGCTGGTAGTGTCAGGAACTATGACCTACAGGAAGAGTTGGAGGAACCAAGACAGGTTAAACTTAGGAATCAGACTAGTGAAAAATATTAAGAGCTGTCTTCAAATATCTAAAGGACTGGCAACTGGTTTTCTAGGGATTATTTTCACTCTGTGCCATTGCAGAGAGCAAAGCCGGAATCAGTGGGTGAAAGAAAAAAGGCAGATTGTTGACTCAAATAAATAACTTCATGATAAAACACCTCAAACTGTACAACAACAAGGAGGGCTGCTTGGTGAGAAAAGAAGATCTCTCTGTTGAAGTGTAAGCCAAGGCTGGCTGCAATCTATTAGGGAATCTATATGACGCATTTCTGCTTGGTGCTGGTCTCTAAAGGCCTTAGCAGCTCTTAGGTTCTATGATTTTTATTAGAAATCCGTCTTTATTTCAAAGACTATTATGTGTCCAAATGTTTATTTTTTACTTCTCTTATTATATAGATATCAATAGACAGTTTGCAGTAGAAGGTATGTTCTGCCCATGGGACATTTTGAAGAAGTTAGTCAACCCTTCAAAACTGCTGATTTTAAGGTTTCTTACTCCACAGAAGTAATTTATTGCACACAATTATGACATGTAATATGCCTGGCTTATTAAGAATGAAAAAGCCAGGTTTCTCCACTATTTTGGCTGAGTTTCTACCTTAGAAAGTGTTAATGTTCATAGTTAAGGTTACTGTGGTAACCATAACTCAATTCCTTGTGATTATACTTTTTATTTTTAAATGTTAACTTTGATTCTTTATGTCCATATAACCATTCCAAGTCACAAACTATTGTCTGTCCATAAAGATAACAAATTAAGTGGGTTAAAGATCTTTCTACTAAACAATTATAAAAAGAACTGTTTGAAGTAGATAGTTGTTACAAGCAGGAGCAGAATACTTAAGTATGCTGTATGGTAAGGGAGGGCAAAGGAGAGGGTCGTGGTGGATTATAGCATGAAGTGTGGTGGAAAATAGTGACCGTAAAACAGCAAAATTATATTGTAGGTAAAATGTATAAATTATGCTACTTCACAGATGATTAGGGATACAAAAAACACATGAGCTATATACAATTACTTCCCCTTTCTATATCCACAGTAAACATTCACGATTCTGGCACTTTTTTCTATGTATCTCAAACAAGTCTTCAGAATCCTTCACAACACAATATTGTAGGCAGTCACTATTAATTGATCTCAGTTCTCGAGTTTCTTCTACAAGTGCCTTAATTATGAAGGTAGAAAAAGTAGTCTCCCTAAACTGTGCTAAGCAGATTCTACTTGTTTCTAAGGAGACATCGAGGAGTTGGTTGGGGATTTACTAAAGGAGCAGTGGTTCTGACACTAGTGATATCACAGGAGAAAGTGACCATGTATTATTGAAAAGACTGGAGGGACTCAAAAGGAATCTTAGCTGTGACACTTAGGCAAAGAATTTAACTTCTCTGTATTCTAATTTCTTTTATTATAAAGTGTAAATAATAATATTTATCAATAGTGCTGTTCAGAGAAAAGCACCTTAGGACATTTCATGACATACTCTACGCTGGGCTAAGTGGTGAGGGTAAACAGGTACATCTGCCCAAATTAGCCACATTAATTGAATCAATACAGGTGATTAATGGGGGTCTGGACTGTTGCCACCAGGTCATCTTTGTATTCAAATGAATATGAAGTTTAGGCTTTAAGCTTTGGATTTGCAAAAGGACTTGGATTAAGTTTAGCATGTAACCAAATTTGGGTTATGAGAATTTGTTTCATTTCCCTAGTTAGACTAAAACTTCCCTAAGGGTAGAGATAATATTAGTTTGACATTGTGTCTGCATAAGAGCCTTGTATTTCTAAGACTCAAAAAAGTTTGTTAAGATAAATTTAAAAGTTAATGGTAAGACATGAGAGACAATTTTAACCTGTATACCTGAAAAACCACAGATAATAGTAGAGATTATTTCTCCTGGTTACAAAGTATCATGACACAGGCTTAAATGATAGCATGATGAATGTAGCTTAGGTGCAAAATAATAAAATGCCATTATAGAAGGCTATAGGATACTAAGAGAACAATGTGTAAAACCCACTTCTAAAGATTTACGAATCAAAGCTATTCTGATATATTATCCTGAATTTTCCAAAATTATTAAATATCACATCAGGCTGCATATAGGAATGGTATATTATCATCTAGATTATTAAAAAATGAAAACTTTTTCTTATATAATTACCTAGGCCATCCTCAATATCAACTTTATTAATATGTATTCTTTTTGGCTATAATTAGTGTATTGCATGTAATTATTCTGTTTTGAATATTAATTAGCAGACTACTAATGATCATAGCAATAATAATAATGATAAAAAGAATGATAGAATATCTAGAAAGCTATATCTTATCAGATTAGGAAAAACAATTGTATTAGCCCAAAAATAATAATTTCTAAAATACCAATGAGGAGAAATTCATGTGGAATGTAGGTCTATGGATGATTTAGAAGAAGATACTTATGAAAAGAAAACTTAGAAAGGAGCAAATATGTAATGAGAAAGAAAGCAATATCTGGCTGAAAAGCCTAACCAGTGCAAATGTCAGAGGGGTTTCTGATTTCTCCAAAATAGGTCCTTAGACAAGGAAAACTATAAGACAACAAAAAGTGAGTCATACAAGACTAAACAGGGGTCAATACACAGGAACTAGAGAAAAATTGGTCAAGAAGAGGGCAGTCCTGTGAATCTTTCAGAAAGGATTTCAACAGTATAATGGGCCTCATCAAAGAGGCTACTCTAGTTTGGGATCAAATCGATCATTATGGGGAGCACTGTAAAATTTTTACTGCGGTACATATGACTATGGAGGTTTGTCCATAATGGTCTGATTTCAAAGTGAAGTTGCCTCTGCATATTTTATGACCATGGTGCTTACAAGAGTCTCCTAGATTTCTAGAATTGTAAGCAGTCTCACGTTCCTAACTTGAGTCCCCTGGTCAGCTGGCCACAAGAGTCTAGTATAATAATACAATAGTAATAAAATTTAGAAAACCTGTTGCTTGTGAGAAAAGATTTAAGCAATTGCCTTGCTTTTGTTAAAAATCCTGGAGTCATTCAAGTTCCGAGTGCTTTTTGTACATAATTGTTTGTAAAGATATAGGACCATATGAGTCTTGAAAACAGTGGGAAATTTTAAAGTAGTAACTTCCTCTTGTTACAAAAGTGTTACATGTAGCAACTTCAGGAATGAGATGAAAGAAAAGAGATGAAAGGGGAGGAGAGGAGAGGAGGGGAGGGGAGGGAGGGGAGAAAGGAAAGGAAAGCCGGGAGGAAGGGAGGAAAGCAAAGCGCTGCAATTCTGCCTCTAGAGATGGAGCCACTGGCTGACATGCTCCATGAAGGCAAGGCCTAGATCCTTTTTGTTTACCACTGTACCCTCAGCGAAAAGCCCAGGACCCACCACATGGTAGAATAATAAATATCTGTTAAGTAAAGTAAATGTTGGCATTTTGGCATATGCTCTCTGAGAGCTTTTTTTATATGTAAATATTCTTTAAAAAATGAGATCAGAGTGTGTACATTTTGAATCCTGGAAAGTAATCGAATTTTGAACAATTGGATTAAGAATACATACTCTTATTATTTTAAGATTTTACAGATTCATAAAGTATGAGAATTGTAAGTGTACTCAGGTCATTTAGTCCAAAGCTTTTATTTTGGATTAAATGCTAAATACAAGGGGAAACCTATTCTTGCTGTGGTAAAGAGATAAAAAGGGGTGTTCTGAACTCCAGCCTTCCGAATTTCAGCCAGAATCTTTTCTGCCACATAATGTGACTCCTTTATAGTACCTTAAGCCAAGCTTTTTGAAATTGAAAATTCATGCTTCTTCAAATGTGTTTGCCACTTATTTCTGGGTATTCCTTTGAACACTTCTCACTCTCCGCTGTGTTTGGCTCTCTCAAAGCGTTTGGCTAACTTCTCTGTGAAGATATTTGGTGCTAATTACCAAGTCTTGGTAATTTCTAATATTACTTTTCTTCCGTTATTCAATAAGTTATATTTATTTTGATATTTACACTTTCATTGTATATTCCACTTCAAGATATATACATATTTAAATTTGGCTGATACATGTTTTGAAAACTCCACAGGCTTTTCCACTACCAAAAAGCAAGGAATCTCCATAATTAAAGTAAGTTGCCAAGTCGCTCTACTAAGTGCAAGCATCTGTTTACCCCAAACACCAGCCAGTAATTAGAAAGGTTTACTTTCCTCCGAAATATTTTCATTCTTCATGCATACCATTTCTTTTACTATTCATCTTTTCTGACATAACATGATTTCAATTAGGTTTTTAATGGTCAAGAAACATGTTTCAAAAATTTTGAAGGAATGTAGTTACAAGTATGCCCAGCATTTCCTATCAAAATACTAATGCCTCAGGCTATGTAAGTGGTAGCCACAAAAAGGAAACATCAAATTAAAATTACTAGTATGGTATATTTGGAATGTCACTGTGCAATACTATTAAGGATAATCTGAATAAAATAATGAATAACCCGACAGTCCTACACCTATCCCCACTTGCTCAGTTAAAAGTGATTTCCAAGCTGGAAGTTTTCAACTAGCTGTTCTGAAAAGTGTGTCAGGGAGATCTTTAAACCACATTAGCCCCTTCCCCCCAACCGCTTTATTCATTTTTTTCTATACTTTGTGAACATGAGAAAAGAAAACTGAGTAGCAGTCCCTCCCCCTGCATCCTTTTAAGTATCCCCTTTTCCTCTCTCCTTTACAGTATGGAACCCAAGACAGCAGTTGTAAAAAAGTCTGTGGCCCTTTCTGATGACATCAAGAAAATGATAAAGCTATAAAACAAACCCTGACTTGTGAGAAACGAACAGAGAGAAGGAAGAAGAGCAGGCGAGGGAGGGAGGCGGAAAGTGGGAGAGAAAGAATAAATGGTACAGCTACTATGACTCACACTTGACTTTCATCTGGTAGCCCTGGAAGATACTTTTCTATGTAAAAAATCTTTAATCTCTTTTTCTTTACTTACAAATATAAGTTGAAGAAGGGCTGGAGTAAGCCATTTCTGCTTTTCCCTTCCCGGTCCTGGAATTCCACGTCTCCCATCATCTGTTCTCCGACAGCCGGTAACGATTCGCAGTGACGCTTTCAGTTTAGCTTTCCCTCTAATCACTACCCATCTGTTTCCATTTAGCCTCCGAGCCATTTGTCTCATTTAAATATCTCATTCCTGTTTCTAAACACTTTAAACCAAATTCTGACCTCAAATATTTACACAGCATTTCCACAGAATCTGCATCTGAGGACAGTGTCATTTTCTATTTTTAAAGAATGTTATTTAGCACCATTCACACTGTGCGTGCTAAATATGCAGTTCTTATTACTTTGATAATATGGTAAATATTAAGTAATAAATAATAAATAAATAATACTAAGTAGTAGTAAAAGTTGAGTGGAGCATTAGGTGTATCCTTTTAAAAGATATTCTGTACTTTAATTTAAGGACAATAGTATCTTCCACAGATCCAATTTCAAGATAACTATCTTGACAAATTCTTTTGGGATTTTAGATCTTAGAAATATAACTAAATAAAACCAATCAGCAGTTGGAGTTAACCGTAATAGCTCTAGAGGGTTCCTTTGGCAACTTGAAAGAGTATTTTAACAACATCCCTCTTCTCCAAATTCTGTCTTGTTACATACAAAATAAGTCTCCATAAAAAGCCATGAGTAAACAGATACCACACCAAATTTACTATGATGGAACCAGTAACTTATTTTTCCAGAGGGAATTTAGTGGGTGTGAAACACTTCCTTCAAATGCCGATGGCAGCACCGCCATGCACACACTCACCTTCCAAACACCTGTGCTGCATCGCCTGCTGTTTCTCTAGTGTGCGATCAGTAGTATAGGAGTCCAAAGTATCTCCCCGGTGTTGCTTCCTCATGTAATAGCAGGTATCTATCTCTAGTAGTCCTAGGTGCCTGTTGAATCTATGAGAAACCAAAAAATAAATAAAAATTACGGTTTCTATCTTACCACTTTCTTGCTCCTGAAAGTTTATTTTTAAAGCTTTATCCCTCAACAATTTACTTCATTTCTGTCCAAGGCCATCTTTCTACTCCTCCTGGCATCTCTTCTATTACCTCGTGATTCCTGTCCCATATATATACATCTTTTACAATTTTCCCTTTGCCCTTTGGCTCATGGAGTTCCTTTCTAATTAAATATCTGTCAGTCACTTTTCCAACAGACCGACAGTTCAAGGCCCAGTTCACACGTAACCCCAGCCAATGGTTCGCCTTGCCCTTACCAAGTTCCTCTAGCCCTTTAATGTGATTTTAGCCTTTGCAATGAACAGAAGCAGGTGTGACTACTTTCCTATTCCAGTTTTTCCATTCCCAGCATCTCATCAGATTGTATTTATTCATGTGCAGGTTTTCTATAGTTGTCACTTCAACCAAGTTTTATAATCTACAAGGAAAAGGAAAATACTCTTGTTAGTAACCCCACATCCTGGTATATAACCATGTGTGGGACGTATTCAGTAATGCTTTTGGAATTTATTATCTACAGAGCTATTTCTTTTGTGAGAAGAGTCCTATTTACCAGGATTTTGCATTCATATATACCCTGGAACTTAATTATGATAATAATATCTTCAGGATCCACTTATGAGATGCCTTATAAATGAGAATGTTATGGATGAAGTTTTTCTGTATTTCATTAAGCAAATATTTCAGGAGAGGGTCCAAGATGATTCTTTCCTGTAATAAAATTTATCCTAAAATCAATAGTATTATACAAAGGCTGCATACTCCACTTGTCCACCTCCACCATATTTAAATTTGCCATGTGGATTTGTACCCCATTCCTATTCACATAAAGGCCAGCAAAGAGGGGAACCTTGCCAAAGACAAATAGTGTTTGCTCCCTCAAATAGGCTCTACCATGCCAAATTGCAGTTTAAGGTAAATTCTTGGCTGGTTTCCTCCTACTGGCCTTTCTTTTCCTCCTACTCTACAGCCTTCTCCATGCTGTTGTCATTTTCTCTTTCACAGCTCTTTCCTCCCCCAGTGGTCTCTGGGTCTCTCTTCCTCCTAGGAAGCTATCCCTCTACAGCTATTTTTATTAATTGTTTCAGGATTTTTTCATTTTGGGAACTATATGTTTCTTTATATCAAGGTGTATTTTTGTGTCTCTATCTCTACACAATTCTAAAAATACTCCATTTTGTATTTTGCTAACTCCTTTTCTCAGTCACCAAACGTGCCTCTCCTTCCCATCTTGTTCTGTACAGACCGGGAACATTGGCTGCTTCCAGGCCTGTAACACCTACACAGCACCCAGGCCAGCTGGTAGCTGTCTTGTGCACAGAGAGCAGGGAGGAGCCATATTCATCCCCACTGTCCTGCTTTACTTCCCTCTTGAACCCCCTTTATATTCCACTTTTTCTCATCCTTCAAACCTCTCCCAGCTAAAAGCAAAGATAATCTTCCTACTTTCATTCCTTCAATTTTGAGTCAAGTCCATTACATGCCCCAGTAATTATTTTGGATATTACTGTCATCTTATTTAATTGGCTTGACATGAATTAATCTTGGGATTCACCTGCAGCCTCCTGTGTCATTCTTTGTTTGGCTAGTGCTCAAGTCGTGATTTTCTTGGCAGTAAGTTCTGAAAGGAAATACCTAGTTATCAGTGTAACACATAAAGACCTCCTAGAGTCTATTCACAATATTAAAGGAGCAGACTATATAAATCGACCTCAGGTCTTTTTTCCTTCATATCTAATCAGCTTTCAAAGTTCTGATAATAGAAACAGACCAATACAAGGGAAAAGGTATACAGTGTTTATCATTGGTAATCTATGTAGATCTCTTAGTATGTGTTAATGAATATGCATTTCTGCTTTTTGGATAATTTGGCTTTTTACCTTGAATGTACAGTTAAAAGAAATGTGGGCCTTTTAAATTTTCTTTGTGAGATCCCATCTCTTTCAGTGCTACTGTAAAATTTAATTTGTATGCATTGACTTTTATTCTTTCATGCTTGGCAGCAAAGTTGACATGAAATAACCAATACCAATGTGCTAATGGTGAATGAGTTGTTTCCTTTTCATTACCCAAACCTTCTATTTCCTTTTATTTTCAAAATCCAACTCCTCGTTAACAGAGTTTCTCCTTTTCTTTCTCCTGATTCTGGATAAGGTCTATAATCACAAGTCTCCACTACACGTTAAAACAACAATGAAGAAATTATGTAGCATATGAGGCTTAAAGACTACTTCTGCCCTTATTCTAATTTTTTTGAAAACTAGAAATTTTCAAACTTTGAAAGTTTGGCATTTGGCTATTGGTCATTGTTTCTCTAGCTAACTTTAAAAATCATGGGTTACGATGGAGTCCCTTTGCCACTATTTATTTGGCGAGGGTCCAAGTCTTGGTATTTCCTGCCCATTGGGGAACTGGGTCCCTCTTCTGCATGATTTTGGCTCCTGTAGAATTAATTTTCCTGAATTTTGATGTTATAGCATCAGCCAACTTAGAGAGACATGTAAGAAAAGTCTATGACACTTACTAGTAGCGTAGATTAGTGTTGATGATGGCATACACTATATCAAAGAGGGTCAACTTTACGATGATACACAGGAGAGATGTTCTGCAGATGTCAGCACCAGACCTCCTGAGCTTTTGGGCTTTGTGTATCATTAACCAATCATATTATCTTCTTAGAGCTAAATTTGTAGCCCTTTCATGAGAAGCACACTGAGCCATATACATTTTAATCTTATTTGAGCTTCAACTTATTTTACCTGCACTCATTTTTTTATTTATCTCAGTTTTCTTGACTAATATTATTTTTTAAATTATTTTTTAATATTATGGTGCAGCAATAGGACATTGTGATTCCGTTTGGGAAGAGGAGGGGTATAAACAGGTGTGGATAAAATGAGAGTTCCTGTGGCCAGGATTCTCACCTGGCCCTGGTTGATTAGCTCACTGCACACCTGTGGGCAATACATGGCTGTTGACTCTATATAAAGAGCTCTGTGCAGTGCTCTGGGCGCGACACGGTGGCATGGCTGCAAGGCTGCAGGAGAGCAGAGCAGAGGCTGGAGTGGTGGCAGCGCTGAGGACAGAGGCCCAGAGGACGGCCGTGCGGGACGGCTGTGCAGAGGGGCCCGGAGGACGGCCGTGCGGGACGGCTGTGCAGAGGGGCTCGGATGACGACTGTACAGAGGGGCCCAGAAGGACGGCGTGCGGGCGGCTGTGCAGGGGCCCAGAGGACGGCGGCTGTGCAGAGGGGCCCAGAGGACGGCTGTGCAGAGAGGCCCAGAGGACGGCTGTGCAGAGGCCCAGAGGACGGCTGTGCACAGAGGCCCAGAGGACGGCTGTGCAGAGGGGCCCAGAGGACGGCTGTGCAGAGGCCCAGAGGACGGCTGTGCAGAGATTCCCAGAGGACGGCTGTGCAGAGAGGCCCAGAGGACGGCTGTGCAGAGGCCCAGAGGACGGCTGTGCAGAGAGGCCCAGAGGACGGCTGTGCAGAGAGGCCCAGAGGACGGCGGTGCAGAGAGGCCCAGAGGACGGCTGTGCGGGACGGCTGTGCAGAGAGGCCCAGAGGACGGCTGTGCGGGACGGCTGTGCAGAGAGGCCCAGAGGACGGCTGTGCGGGACGGCTGTGCAGAGAGGCCCAGAGGACGGCTGTGCGGGATGGCTGTGCAGAGAGGCCCGGAGGACGGCTGTGAGGGACGGCTGTGCAGAGAGGCCCAGAGGACGGCTGTGCAGACAGAGGAGCCCAAAGGCAGAGACGGGCTTGCTGCATGCACACTCGCTCTGAGTGAACGGGATTTTAGTGCCTGACCTGCCACCGTGGAAATAAAGTTGGGTCTAACCCTTTCACCCCAAGAACATTTTGCTGTCAATTTCTTTGGTCACATTGAATCTATAGCAAACTTGCCTGGGGCTGAAACCCATTGGCAAGACAACCTGCCACCGTGGAAATAAAGTTGGATCTAACCCTTTCACCACAAGAACGTTCTACTATCATTTCTTTGGTCATATTGAGTCCATAGTGAACTTGCCCAGGCTGAAACCCATTGGAAAGACAGCAGGGTTCATTGGTGACCAAGGAAAAAACAGGCTGCCCTCTTGGAAGGAGTATTTCAGCAGGCTGCACCTATGGACGGGGAGACACTCGAATGTGGTACTGTGAAGAGGTGGAGGACTGGGGTCCACCCCAAGAGAAAGAAAATTTGTTGCTGACTGAAATGACATCACTACGAAGTGCTGTGGAAATAGTAAAGGATGTCGTGGTAGCCTGAGAAGGAGCAGTGACCCGAGAGGAAGGAGCACGTGAGCACAGGCTGCCAGGTGCCATGGGGCAGGTGAAGCATGTAGTGGAGCCGTCAGCCTCAGAAATGGAGGAGCGGAGGTTTGAGGAATAGGTGGGGGTGGAGGCCCTGCAGGTGCCGGAGGCATCGGCCCCTCTTCAGTTGAGACCCCACCTGGTTGAAAGCTGGTGGAAAGCCAGAGGGACTGGGCAACCGGGTTGGTTCAGGAGCGGTGCAGCCCCCTCCTCAGGTTGTGGAGCACCCCAAGCTCTGCTTCTGCCCTCAGGCTCAAGCACAAAAGGAAATACGGTCTGCTTCTTGAAGGAGGAATTTAAAGGGCCCCGTGAGGGTTGTAAGGACCTAGATGTGGGTCAGTTTGAAAAGGCAGGAGCAGACAGAGGGAAATTGGATGGCTGGAGCTGTGGCAACAACTGAGACGGGAGCAGCGGTTCTGGCTGCTGAGGATGAAGCAGAAGGCAGAGATAAAGCAACAAGATCTGCCTATGTGTCTACAAGACTGTTTGCTGGAGAAGGTGGGTACTGTAAGGCCCACCCATGGTCCTTTTGGTTAACTCATTTGAGTAGAACTGGTTTGAATACAGCCAGGGTGACCACTTGGTGGCAATGGATCTCCCCAGGCTTGAGGGTTATTATAATTTGTTGTAGTTTTTGTTATTTCTATATTGCCTAGATTATGGAATTTAGTTACAATGTTCCAGCTTCCTTGCACAGGGACCATTGCAGAGGATTGAGGGCACATAGATTGAGAGGAGAGAATCCTGAAGGAGTGGAGTGTCGATAAAATGAAGGATTCTCACCTGGTCCTGATTGGCTAGCTCACTATTCATGTGTGGGCAATACGTTGTTATTGACTCTATATAAAGAGCCCTGCTCAGTGCTCTGGGCGACACGGTGGCATGGTTGCAAGGCTACAGGAGAGCAGAGGCTGGAGTAGTGGCAGTGCCGAGGACAGAGGCCCAGAGGCAGAGTCTGGCTTGCTGCATACAGACTGGCTCTGAGTGAACGAGATTTTAGTAATTGATCTGCCACTGTGGAAGTAAAATTGGGTATAACCCTTTCACCCCAAGAATGATCTACTGTCATTTCTTTGGTCACATTGAATCCATAGTGAACTTGCTGGGGGGCTGAAACCCATTGGCAAGACAGCTACACATTTCTGAAAGTTACTTTGACATTTATAAGATCTTTTATCTATCATCATCCATCTATATCTATCTGTCTACCTATTTAACTATCATTTACTTAT